>CABHPP010108064.1:17722-31663 GCA_902168425.1 Peromyscus attwateri
ATCCTTAGGTCTGATACTCCAAAGTGCAGGAAAGACAGCTTAGAGAACAAACATGTCCCTAGGTCAAGTTTTCATGAGTAGCTCTAAAAGCTCAAGGGCTGTGATAATACCTTCAACACAGATAAAAGACATCACACTCTCGAGTTATTCCAGGGAACCTGCCACTAGGCAACGTGGCGGCTCGTTGTCGTCGTCCTGGAGGACTTCACAATGCCAGAGGCTGAGAAAATCTTACAAGGGAGGGACTGGCTCCTGAGCGGAGGAATATTAAAAAAATTAAATAGATAAAAATAAATGCAGAAAAAAAATATGTGTCAGAAGTGGGATTCGAACCCACGCCCCCATTCGGGGACCAGATTGCCCACAGGGAAGGCTGTCGCCTTGAGTCTGGCGCCTTAGACCACTCGGCCATCCTGACACCTAAGAAGCTTTGCCATCCTGCTTCTCTTGAAGCCTGCGTGCTGCTACGTGTGCAGTCATTCTACAATGTCCCTCCCAGCTGGCTGCAGCGGCCAATAGTGAGCTGCACGCTGTCGCCCCCTGTAGACCCAGAAACGCAACACGGGGAGAGACGGAGAGATGCAGGCAGCATGGAGTAGCGGCTGCGGACCGCGCTGTCACCCTTGTTTCCGGG
Organism: Peromyscus attwateri; assembly: GCA_902168425.1. NCBI lineage: Eukaryota > Metazoa > Chordata > Mammalia > Rodentia > Cricetidae > Peromyscus > Peromyscus attwateri. The sequence goes on from CABHPP010108064.1 coordinate 18,357, forward strand.
CAAATGCAGCCAGAGATTGATCGGGATACAACCGGAGACCTGACTGGGAGCTCCGGGCTTCCCTCTGAGCGACCTGGGTTAGGTGAGGGTCGCTCCAGCAGCGGCGACGCAACTCGGAGTGCTTTAGCTTGCAAAGGGAAGGCTCAGGACCTCCCTGCAGAACAGCCCTGGACCGGCCGGCGGATGGCTGAGTGCCTTCCTCCCAGACCACCTGTCGTCCCCTTCCTCTCTTCCCCTGACTTCTTCCTCCATGTAACCCCAACACTTCTCTTGCCCTGGTGAGCTGATGAGGGAGATAATCAGTATTGCTATTCAACCTGCGAGAAAACCACCACCACCACCACCACCACCACCACACACACACACACACACACACACACAAACTACCACCAACAGAACCACACAAGGCTATGAAAGGTAGAGGGGTCAGAACTGCTGGGGAAAAATGTCATTAAATAAGCAATTTCCTTTGGAAAAAAAAAAAGACATCACACTCTTCTGTCCTTTCTCCAATGAATGCATCAGACATTTAACACCATCAAACATCACCTACAAATAGTTCAGGAAATTTACATCTTGGGATCCTCATCAACAGAAAGATGATGTATAACCAGGAGACCATAAAACCACAAAGAGCTTATCAACTGCACACCCTGTATACAACACACCCAACTTGATCAGAGACCACACTGCCCTAAGGTAATGACCCAGAAACAGATCAGAGACTTTATTTTCTGTGGCATACCCTTAAAGAGATGACAGGTTACACCCTCATTTATCTGCAGATGGAGCCAAGAAATTACAAAATCAGACACACTCCTATAAAGATCATTGCTTTGTCATCTCTCCAAGGGACCTTTTGATAGAAAAGGTCACATATCCACACATTCCAGAATATTAGGAGATGGACACTTTCAGGGACCATTGCTCTACCAACTGTAGATATATGTATACAAGCAGTTAAGAAAATCATACCTTAGCTATATATGGCGGATCATGCTGATAAATCTCAAACTCAGTAAGCTGAGAGGAAGTTCTAGGACACCCAGGGCTACCACATGAGATCCTGTCTCAAAACAACAGCAAACCAAACAAACAAACAAAAAGATGTATACCTTTAATCTTAGCATTTGGGAGGCAGAGGCAGACAGATCTCTTGAGTTCAAGGCCAGGATGGTCTACAAAGAAAAGATTTTGTCTCAAAAAACCCAAACAACAAAATAAGGGAAAAGAATAGAAAAAAACTTTATATCCTAAGAAACACACCCATAAGTAACATGAACTCCCCACAGAGCTCTATCCTTGGACACTTATCTCAGAGATGAGCAAGGTACATATTCTGTGGCATTTCCACACAAATAGGGCAGATACCTCAGGAGCCAGGGCATATAATTAAACAAAGGATACCTTACCCCTTGACACATGCATGCAACCTCATGTTCTATTTTATGTTTTTGTAACAAAATATTGAAAGCAGAGTGCTTTTATTTATTTATTTATTTATTTATTTATTTATTTATTTATTTTTGTGCATTGGTGTTTTGTCTCCATGGATGTCTGTGTGAGGGTGTCAGCTCTTGGAGTTACAGACAGTTGTGAGCTGCCATGTGGGTGCTGAGAGGGATGCTCCACCACTTAATAACTTAATGATGCTTTAATTCATTGTAGCAAACGTCTGGGGAGTATTGTGAGAATGGATTTTAAGAGTGTGGGTAAACCTGGATCAGAGTTTATCAATATGGGCTCACTGAGCAGAGGTTCTGGGGAGTTTTGTTTGCATGTTTGTTTTTGAGACAGGGTTTCTCTGTGTAGCCCTGGCTGTCCTGAACTCACTCTGTAGACCAGGCTGGCCTCCAACTCAGAGATCTGCCTGCCTCTGCCTCCCCACCCCCACCCCAAGTACTGGGATTAAAGGCATGTACCATCACCACTTGAAAGAGATTCTAAGTTTAATATTGAAGCTCAAACGGTTTTAAAAAGTACCAAGAGTTAAGACTGGCAGTGGTGGCGCATACGTTTAAAACCAGTACTCAGGAGGCAGAGGCAGGTGGGTCTCTGGTTCGAGGCCAGCCTGGTCTACAGAGTGAGTTCCAGGACAGCAAGAGCTACACAGAGAAACCCTGTCTCAAAAAAAAATGAAAGAAAAAAAGAAAAGGTAAGAAGAGTTTATTGGTTGGCCTACTGAGGAGAAGCTAGAGGTGTCTGGGATAACTTGGCTTAGTATTGATGAAGGGATTCTAGGGCTCAGATAAATTGGAGTGCTGGAGTAGATCTACTGTTTAAAACCTAATCCTCCACAAGGGAAAGCCCTGAAGACACACTCTTCTCTAACATCATATCACCAGGCTTGGTGGCACACATCTTTAATCCCAGCACTCAGGAGGCAGTAGCAGGCTGATCTTTGAGTTCTAGGGCAGCCTGATCTACAACAAGAGTTCCAGGACAGCCAAAGCTGTTGCACAGAGAAATCCTGTCTTGAAAAAAAAAAACATAAATTGGGGGTCGGGGGAGGCAAGGCATGAGCATATTTGAAGTGCTTTATCTTTACCTTTTTCTCTGTGCCAGACTAGGGTGGGTCTAATTAGACTCCTGGAGTATCAGGGGCCAAGGGACAGCACTGAATCACCCAAGGCAAGGAGAGCAGTCACCATAATGGGCAGTACAAGTCATTTCTATAATGACTTGTTATTTCCAAGAACGAAATAGATACGAAGCTTACTAAAAGTTTCAATCTGTGTAAGTAAGCAGGGAAACCCTAGAACAAATGACAGGTTACCTTGATCATAACAATAGAGAATCATGGCCCAGCAACTAATTTCCAGATTTGAGCCTGTTCACAGCCCACAACCCCATGAAATGAAGGGAAGGTCCTCTTGAGAAAGGATTGTGTTATAATCACAAGCAGAGTTTACTGTTGGCCCTTCCGTATCCTTCCCAGAGAGTCTTTTTTTTTTTTTTTTAAGATTTATTTATTTATTATGTATACAGTGTTCTGCCTGCATGCATCCCTGCAGGCCAGAAGAGGGCAGAAGATCTCATTCTAGATGGTTGTGAGCCACCATGTGGTCTCTGGGAATTGAACTCAGGACCTCTGGAAAACAGCCAGTGCTCTTAACCTCTGAGCCATCTCTCCAGTCCTGAGACCTACAGTCTTTTACTAGGATAAGTGTACACTGAGGCAAAGAAAATAGACCTTGTAGGGCCTACTGGATACTGGCTCTGAACTGACCTTGACTCCATGAGATTCCCTACAGCATTATGGCCCTCCAGTGACGCTTGGCTGTTCACTCCTTTAATCCTTGGGATTAAAGTTCACTTGGGAGGCTGAGGCAGGTGGATCTCCATGAGTTCTAGATTAGCCAATGTTTGCCAGAAAAAGCCAAAATAAATAAAATAGGGACTTGTGAATGTCAGGTGATAGATGGAGTTTTGGCTGAAGTCCAACTTCCAGTAGGTCCAGTGGGCCCCCAAGTCATCCTATGTTATTTCCCCAGGCCCAGAAGGTATAGTTGGGATAATATACATAGCAGTGGGTAGAATCCCCACATTGGTTCCCTGACCTGTGCAGTGAGGACCATCATGGTTAGAAAAGGCAAATAGAGTTGGCTCTACCAAGGAAAACAGTGACCCCCAAACAACAGAAATTAGTGCCAACATCACGGACTGGAAAAATTGTGAAGGGGTGGTGGGTCCCAGCACATCTCCCTTTAACTCCCTTTAATCTGTGACAGACGGATCACGGAGAATGACAGCTGACTATCAAAAACTGAATGGTGACTCCAGTTGCAGCTGCTGGTGTCCTTACTTGAGCAGATTAACACATGCAGCCATTGATCCATCAGTACCGGTCGGTCCATAAGGACCACCAGAAACAGTTTGCTTTTAGTCGGGAAGGCCAGCAGTTTACATTTATAAATTTTACCTCAAGGACGTATTAACTCTCCAGCCCTGTGTCATAACTTAGTTGAGGGCTGGAGAGATGGCTCAGTGGTTAAGAGCATGGGTTGCTCTTCCCAGAGGCCCAGGTTCAATTCTCAGCACCCACATGACAACTCACAACTGTCTGTAACTCTAGTTCCTTGGGATCCGACACCCTCACACAGACATGCGTGCAGGCAAAACACCAATGCACATAAAATTAAAAAAAAAAACAAAATAAAGTGAAAACAGATTAAAAAAGTAAATAACTTAGTTCAAAGGGATCTTGATTGTCTGTCTTCTACAAAATATCACCTTGGTGCACTATAGTGATGACATTATCTGATTGCACCAAGTGAGCAGGGGGTAGTAACCACTTTGGACTTTTTGGCAACATATATGCTTATTAGAGGATGGGAAATAAATCCAACCAAAATTCAAGGGCCAGGGCTGGAGAGATGGCTCAGTGGTTAAGAGCACTGACTGTTCTTCCAGAGGACCCAGGTTCAATTCTCAGCACCCACATGACAGCTCACAACTGTCTGTAACTCCAGTTCCAGGGGACCTCACACACTAATGCACATCAAATAAAAATAATTAAAAAAAATTCAAGGGCCTTCTATCTTGGTGAAATTTCTAGGAGTCCAGAGGTGTGGGGCATGCAGAGATATTCCTTTTAAGGTGTACCCGGCCTCTCCTGTCACCAAGAAAGAAGCATAATTCCTAGTGGGTTTATTTGGCGGCAGCACACCTTCACTTGGGTGTCTTTCTAACCATAAACCAAATGACTCAGAAATCTGCTAGTTTTTAGTGGGGCCCAGAACAGGTCCAGGCTGCTGTGCAGGCTGCTCTACCATTTGGGCCATACAATCCAGCAGACCCGATAGCACTTGAGGTACCAGTGGCCGAGAGGGATGCTGTTTGCCTCTGACAGGCCTCGATAGGTGAATCACAGTGGAAGCCCTTGGGATTTTGGACAAGCCCCTACCATCATCTGCAGACAACTATTCTCCCTTTGAGAGACAGACAGATCTTGGCCTGCTCTTAGGTCTTAGTGGAAAGTAAACATTTGATAATGAGCTACCAGTTTATATCATGCCACCTGACTGTTCACCGTGAACTGGGTATTACTTGATCCACAGAGCCATGAAGCTGGATGGTGAATAGAAACAATCCATCGTTAAATAGATATATACATGATCAGCCAAGCTGGTCCAGGTTACAGGAAGGTACAGGAAGGTCGCAAGTTACAGGAAGAAGCGCCCAAATGACTATGGTTTCTACTCCCATTACAATGCCTTCTGTCCCCAAGTACGCACCTGTGGCCTCAGGGAGTGTGTGCACTATGATGGACTGAGGAAGAGAAGACCAAGGCCTGGCTTAAGAATGGTCCTTGTGGACCAGGTGGCGGCGGCGCACACCTTTAATCCCAGCACTGGAGAGGCAGAGCCAGGTGGATCTCTGTGAGTTCGAGGCCAGCCTGGGTTACAGAGCAAGAGCCAGGACAGGCACCAAAACTACACAGAGAAACCCTGTCTCAAAAAAAAAAAAAAAGAATGGTCCTTGCTGGGTGGTGGCAGTGCATGCTTTTAATCCCAGCACTTGGGAGGCAGAGGCAGGAGAATCTCTGGGTTCAAGGCTAGCCTCGTCTACAGAGTGAGTTCCAGGACAGCCAGGGTGGTTACACAAAGAAACCTTGTCTTGGAAAAAAAAAAGAAAGAAAAGAATGGTCCTGGGGGTGGTGGGGCTGAAGAGACGGCTCAAAGTCTAAAAGTATTTGCTGTTCTTGCAGAGGACCTGGGTTTGGTTCCCAGCACTCCACATGGTGGTTTGCAACCAGCTAGGAGTCTAGTTCTGACGTCAAGGGGCACTAGGCATGCACGTGGTACACATACACACGCACATTTGCATACTTCCACATATACCTAACATAAAAATAAATCAAAATGTAAAAGTACTGTCCAGAAGTGGACAGATACCATGTCAGCCCTCGCTGACACAACCCTAGAGGACACTAAAGACGGGAATCTTCACAGTGGGCAGCACTTCCGTTAGTGCACATGGTCCTACACTTTTCTTGGAAGGAGAAATGGCCAGATGTGTGATTATACACTGATCCACAGGCTGTAGCCAGGGGACAGGCTGGATGGTCAGGGACTTGGAAGAAGCATGATTGGAAAATTGCTAAGAAAGACATCTGGGAAAGAAGTATATGGAGAGATCTCTCTGTATGGGCAAAGGGTGTGAAGATACTTGTGTTCCATGTAAATGCTCATGAAAAGGTGCCTGCAGCTGAGGAGGAGTTCAGTAATAAAGTAGAGAGGATGACCCATCCTGTGGCCAGTCAGCCTCTTTCCCCAGCCATCCCCGTCATTGCCCAGTGGGCCCATGAACAAAGGAGCCACGGTGGCAGAGATGGGGGTTATGCAGGGGCTCAAAAGCATGGATTTCCACTCACCAAGGCTGGCCTGGCTATAGCTGCTGCTGAGTGCCAGGTCCGCCAGCAGTAGAGACGAACACTGAGTTCAACATCCAAGTCAGGACCTGGGTAACGTCAGGGGCCTTAAGTTGGTAGAGCAGAGATGTATACACACAGTTAGTGACTCAGCATCGCATAACATATGCCTCCATGAAGCTCAGAGACCTAAAATGCTGCACATATAATAGAGACAGCTCAAGATCCTCTCCTGGATCCGCAGCAAGAAAGTGATGAGAAGTCTTCCATCGGAATCTCAATGGACACCTAAAGAGAACAGACACATCCGCACCTTGAGGCGGAGCCTCCACTAAGTGGGACACATACCCCAAAACAGAACACACTTCATGCCCTCAAAAAACAAAGGGTTTTTTTTTTTTTTTTGGTCTTGGGGGATGTTGTTTTGATTTGTTTTATAGTATTAGGGATTGTCTTAGTTAGCTGTGAAGAGACACCATGACCACAGAAACTCTTATAAAGGGAAACATTTAATTGGAGCTGGCTTACAGTTTCAGAGGTGCAGTCCATTGTCATTGTGGTGAGGAGCATGGCGGGAAGCATGGTGGTGTGCAGGCAGACATGGTGCTGGAGAAGGAGCTGAGAGTTCTACATCTTGATCCGCAGGCAGCAGGAAAAGACTGAGACACTGGGTCGGGCTTGAGTATCTGAGACCTCAAAGCTCACCCCCTAGTGACACACTTAGTCCAACAAAGCCAACTTACTCCACATCTCCTAATGGTGCCACTCCCTATGGACCTATGGGGGCCATTTTTATTCAAACCACCATAGGGATGAACCCCAGAGCCTACACCCCTAGCCCAGAAAATTTTTAACAAATCTCAAGTACTATGTATAGTACAAATAGATTAGATACCTCATTATCATGAAACAAAACCCCACAACATATTAGAAGCCTCACATCTTGATAAATACACACAGAATAAATAAAGCAACTTAAAATCTTGGGTTATGCCAGGTGGTGGGGGCTCATACCTTTAATCTCAGCACTTGGGATTTAGAGGTAGGCAGATCTCTGTGAGTTCCAGGACAGCCAGGGCTGTTACACAGAGAAAACTTGTCTCAAAAAACAAAAACAAATCCTGGGATACATACCCACAAGGAGGCGAGAGTACCCCAATCTTAGGGTACCCCATTGCTGCCATGAAACATCACGACCAAAAGCAACTTGGGAAGGAAAGGGTTTATTTGGTTTACGCTTCCACTCCACTGTTCAGGACTGAAAGAAATCAGGACAGGAACTCAAACAGGACAGATATCTGGAGGCAGGAGCTGATGCAGAGGCCATGAGGGGCGCTGCTCACTGGTTTGATTCCATATGACTTGCTCAGCCTGCTCTCTTATAGAACCGAGGACCACCTGCCCAGGGGTGGCACCACCTGCCATGAGCTAGACGCTCCTCCACTGATCACTAATTAAGAAAATGCCTTCCAGCCTGATCTCATGGAGACATTTTCTGAAATGAGGCTCCCTTCTCGCCAGTGACTCTGGACTGTGTCAGGCTGACATAAAGCTACCCAGCACAGACATATACTTGTAAACAGATCATGGGCCTTCCTTCTGGGATACTCACACACAAAGAACTCAGAAATCTCATACCTGGGATATACATGTCTTACCAAATAATAAGCCTCCCAGACCATTAAATATATAAGCATAAAAATCAAAATCTCATACGCTTGTGAAAGGTAATGTAATGAGAGGAGTTCTTTTGACTGAATGTTTCAGTGTTTCAGTTCACCACAGTGAAGATGGCATGGCACAGCATCTTATCTAAGGGTGGACAGGAAGCAGCTAGAACCCACCTCCCAAAGTTTCTGTCTCTCCCCCAGTCTCCGCCCCCCAAAATACTGCCACCAACTAGAGACCAAGAGTCTAGCACATGGGCCCGTGTGAAATAGTTCATATTTAAACCATAAGAAGTGCCAGGCTGTCAGAGATCTGGTGCTGAAAGCTGGGATGTATACCCACAGACTGCTGTGGGACATCTTCAGAAACAGAGCAGAGAGCTCACATCCTGGGGAAACTCAAACATATCAGAGTCCTCATTTACCAGAAGTCACACCACTAACCACCAAAGACAAAGACTTCCATGTGGGATATAGCTCCACTTCAGATCATAGCCACAGAGACCACAACAAAGACACCTTACACTCTGAGACCTGTGTCAACAAACAGACTGGGGTTCGTTCTCACCACGTGGGATGTCCTTCAGAACACATCAGAATCCATATAAACCAGTGAAACCCACATATAGATCGGAGATCTCAAATGCTATAATATATACAGCCCAGGACGAAGCCCATAGGGTGGGCTCAGTGACGGAGGACTCGCCTAGGGTATATGAGGCCCTGGGTTCAATTTGCAGAACAACTTAGATATGCCACTTGCTACCCAAGCAGACCAGAAATCTGAATGCCTGCGATATGTAACTGCAGACTCCTCCTAACCCTCCCTCCCTCCCTGAGCTGAACACGTAAACCTGAATACTGTAACAATCAACCAAACAGAATTCTCCTGGCCTGGACTATACAAAAATAGGCAAGAGAACTTATAACCTTGACAAAATTCATGAACACAGATATCACATTCAGGAACACAACAGCAATGGACGGCCAGAAAATGTGGGTTCATCCTGGCCCAGGTTCCTTAGTGCTAGGGATACAAGTGTGTGCCAATCCCACCCGTCATCTCTCTCTTACGTATTCATGCTCTTGTGACCACTGCTTCCCTCCCTGCCCCTCTCCTCAGTCTCCCTCCATAGCCCAGTCTGGACCTCACCAGAGTGGCCTCAAACGCACAATCCTTCTGCCTGAGTGTCCAGGTACTGGGCTGACAGGTGGAGCAGCATGCCTGGAAAATGTTTTTGCGGTTCTTTTTGTGGAGCTGGAGATCAAACCCAGGAGCTGTGCGTGCTAGGCAAGCACTCTGGCACTGAGTTACATAGCCAGCAGCTTTCTTTTTTATAACCATGCTTACCAGACAAGATTCACATCTGTGAGACAACACTCAATAGTCTTTTTTTATATATATAATTCTTATTTGCATTGGTGCTTTGCTGCATGTACATAGACTGTGTGAGGGTATCAGGTCTTGGAGTTACAGACAGTTGTGAGCTGCCATGTGGGTGCTAGGACTTGAACCCAGGTCCTCTGGGAGGGCAGTCAGTGCCCTTAACCACTGAGCCATCTCTCCAGCCCTGATACTCAATAGTCTTATGTGTGACCCAAGTACCTACCTCCCATTAGGCTTCAGATCCTTTTTGTTTGTTTGTTTTTCAAGACAGGGTTTTTCTGTGTAACAGCTCTGGCTGTCCTGGAACTCGATCTATAGACCAGGCTGGCCTCGAACTCACAGAAATCTGTCTGCCTTTGCCTCTGCCTCCTGAGTGCTGGGATCAAAGGTGTGTGCCACCACCATCCGGCTATGCTTCAGATCCTAAAGATTCCATCACCTCATGGGAACTTTTGGGGGGATACACCACATCTAAACCATAACAGGCACATCAACATGTAGATTATACCCTTAATTTACTGACTCTAAGCATTCTCATAAAATCTCAGCCGCTCAGGTTTAGAGAGATAATCCAAAATGTTACATGCAAGCTTTGAAGTGGGATCTACTAGGTCTCAAAACCCATGGATGGTGTCAGGAATCACATACCAAATGCCTGCCAACCACACAATCTCCACAAATGCTGTCCATGGAGACTGTGACCTTCAGAGCCAACGGCAAAGTTATGAAAGAGGCGGATCAGCATAATGTCGTGTTCTGGACAAAGAAACTCCAATATGAAAAAGGTCACAACTGATCACATGACTCCCACTTCTCACCACCTTTCTAAATTGGTATATGGCACAGGCAGACGGAGCCATGCCCTATGTCTGGATTTCAGCATTTGATGAGGTCACTTGTTCCTGACAGAACATCCCCTAGAGTACAGGGCTTTCAAACCTTTGGATGGAGCCCTTGGACAAACCAGACATCCCATATACTGAGGCAGAAGCAAATATCTGTTGAATAACACAAACCTCAGAAAAAATTCCCCAGACTGTTCTAACACTTTATACCCTAAACCAGTGGTTCTTAACCAGAGGCACTCACTGTATATGCGTGCGCGTGTGTACACACACACACACACACACACACACACACACACGCAGAAGCCAGAGTTACAGGCTTTTTACATGGTACTGGAGATTTTGAACTCAGGCCTCCAAGTCGACACAACATGCACTCTCACCCACTGAGCCATCTCTTCAGCCCCAGACACATGTTTTTGCCCCCTCAGAGAACACTTGGCAATACCTGAATACATTTTGACTGTTGTAACAATGGCGAAGGAGGTGTCAATGACATTTAGTGGGTAGAAGCCAAGAGTGCTACTTGTCAATACCCTTTAGCCAAAGCCCTCCAACCCGGAAGCATATCTGTGGCTGAACATGTTGGGTTCACTACTCAGTGAGGTGGAGGAGAATATATGTCCTAGACTGTAGATGTAACCAACCGTCTTATTAAATAAGAAACACAGAACCAATGCAAAGAAGAAAGCCAAGAGGTCAGAGCTAAGAGCTAAAACCTTACCCTTCCTCCTGCAGTGGTCCTACCTCTCTGAAGGAGGAGGTACTTCCTGTGTTAAAGTCTTTATATAGTCTCTGTTCTGCCTTCTCATTGGTTGTAAACCCAACCACAGGACTGCCTCATCACGGCCTGTCTGTATAGACCTCCAGGTGTTCTATGGTTGGTATTGAGATTAAAGGCGTGTGTATCCAATGCTGGCTGTATCCCTGAACACACAGAGACTTACCTAGCTCTGTCTACCAAGTGCTGTGATCACAAGCATACACCACCACTGCCCTGCTTTCCTATGGCTTGCTAATAGCTCTGACCCCCAGGCAACTTTATTTATTAACATACAAATAACATTTTAGTACAAAAGAAAAAATATCACCATATTAGACAACTGAGCTATCACAATAAGAAGGTATTAATTACACCTGTATGCCTGTGCTATATACCTGTGCCTTTGTTTCTTATGTAATTTACTACAATACCAAATTGGCTTGGAAGTAAGTGCTCAGATAAACTAAAGTTGTTTAGTTGGCCCAACTTCCTTCTGGCTCATAGTAAAACTAAAATTTGGCTAAAGACAAAAGTTCCGGGCTGGAGAGATAGCTCAGCGGTTAAGAGCTCTGAGTGCTCTTCTGGAGGTCCTGAGTTCAATTCCCAGCAACCACAAGGTATCTCACAACCACCTGTAATGAGATTTGGTGCTCTCCTCTGGCCTGCAGGGATACATGCAGGCAGAATAATGTATACATAAATAAATAAATAAATAGATAAATAGATAGATAGATAAATAAATAAATAAATAATTTTTTTTTTTTTTTAGAAAAAGTTCCAACTCCAACTGCTCCAACAAGCTAGGTAAGTGTGGCCGCATGTCCAGTTAATTGGCCATGCCAATTAAAGAGACAAAATTAACAGCAAAGGACAAAGAGAGGGCATTATTTTATCAATGTGACCACTTTAGGAAACAACTAGACGTGTTCAGTGGTCCTAGATCTTTCTTTTGGGGAATTAATTTGAGGTTTTTGGTTTGTTTTTGGAGACCAGGTTTGTTGTTGGAGATGGGGTTTCTCTGTGTAGCCCAGGCTGTCCTGGAACTTACTCTGTAGCCCAGGCTGGCCTGGAACTCAGAGAGCTCCTCTTCACTCTGCCTCCCAAGTGCTGGGATTAAAGGCATGCACCACCGTTTGGCTAATGTGAGTTTTTAAATTTAAAAATATTTAGAAAACAGTGGAATTAAAATATAATTACATTGTTTCCCCCTTTCCTTTTCCTCTCTTCTAACCCTGCCATGGACCCTCCCTGTCTTGTTCTCGCTCTAATTTATGGCCTCTGGCTTCTTTTTCTGAATTTGTTCAGACTTTTAAAAGATGAGATATAGAGACTTATACAGTTTTGGTCAAGATGTTACCTCCTTGCGTCCCAGTTCAATTCTGGTTCCACGTCAAGGTCCCTGTTTGCTTGAGGGTAGAAATTAATTTAGAGAGATGATTACTCTGTCCTAGGATGCCATTTTTCAAATCAGATAATTAAGGTGCTAAATTTTTTAATTTATTTTTATTTTCTGTGCATTGGTATTTTGCCTGCACGCATGTCTGTGTGGGAGTGTTGGGTCCTCTGGAACTGGAGTTACAGACCGCTGTGAACTGCCATGTGGGTGCTGGGAATTGAACCTGGGTCCTCTCCAATAGTTAGTGCTCTTAACAGCTGAGCCATCTCTCCAACTTCAAGAGGCTAAATTCTTTATTTCAAAGATTCAGAGGGTGACTTATCTGTGTTTTTAGATAGGTTTTGTATGTATAAATGCATATAACATAAATATTTTAAGGATTTCAAAGATACTTTTTGATCACTACTACCCCTTAAAAAGAAATTTAAAACTCAGGTTTTTCAAGGTCTGTAATTTAGCCAATTGTAAGATACAATTCTAAGCCCCTACTATGGTGGCACACACCTTTAATCCCAGCACTTGGAAGCGGGAGGCAGAGGCAGGTGGATCTCTGTGAGTTCGAGGTCAGCCTGGTCTACAGAGTGAGTTCCAGGACAGCCAGGGCTACAGAGAAACCTTGTCTTAAAACAACAACAACAACAAAAGATTAAGATGCCTTTATAAGCTTTAAAGTGGGCTTTTAGATGATCTTTTTAAAAATGTTTAGAATTGCATCTTTTTTGTTTGTTTTGCCTCTGCCTCCTAAATGCTGGGATTAAAGGTGTGCACCATCAGCCACCACTGCCCAGGGCTGTTACACAGAAAAATCCTGTCTTGAAAAACAGGAAAGAGAAAGAAAGAAAGGAAGAGAGAGAGAGAGAGAGAGAGAGAGAGAGA
>CABHPP010108064.1:31763-43879 GCA_902168425.1 Peromyscus attwateri
AGAAAGAGAGAGAGAGAGAGAGAGAGAGGAAGGAAGGAAGGAAGGAAGGAAGGAAGGAAGGAAGGAAGGAAGGAAGAAAGAAAGGAAGGAAGAAAGAAAGAAAGGGAAAGAATTTGGCTATGTTTTCAAGGCCTATAAAATTCTGATTTTTTTTAACAGGCCTAATCTTTGTTTCTCACCAGTTATTAATATTTGGTACCTAAAAAAAGACCATCTAGTTAAAAGAAAGTTTAAAGGACTATATTGTTATCTAATTTCTTCCATAATGTGGCTTTTCACTGACTTCTCCAAACCAAATCTGGTATAAAGTCAATATGATAAAATAGGCCAAGTTGGTATCCACATAAAGGGCCATGATAACTTGAATACTGAGGAGCAACCTTTCCTAGAATTAGAGGTAGTAGTTATGGAACCAAACTGGCCAAGAGAAAAACTTCAAAGACATTTGCTTAAATATTCCAAATATAAGTAAGACAGTTCACAGAGTACAAATAACGAGAATATAGGGAGAAACACATTCGAGTTTTTAAAAACGTATAAGCGAACACCACCCAGCGATGCCATGGACCTTTATCTTGCTTCAACAGTGTTTGGATAAAGCAGACCTAGGCACTCTCTGTTAGCTTCTGACTTCCGGTTTCCAGCTGCAGCCTCCTGGACCATCTCCTTGCCTTTTGGCTCCTAGGACCAGCCAGCCTTTTGGTGGTTAGCTCCATGCTGCTGATCAGCCATGGCCTCCCAAATTCACCAGAATTATTCCACTGAAGTGGAAGCTGCCACCAACCACCTGGTTACCTTGTACCTGCAGGCCTTCCACCCACCTTGCTCTGTCTGGGTTTTGGAGGGCACTTCTTCCAGGAATGGACTGAGAAGCTTGAGGGTGCTGAGCCAGAAAGGAGAGTGAGTGCTCTTCCAGGGTATGCAGAAGCCATCTCAGGATGAGTGGGGTAAAATTCAGGAAGCCATGGAAGCTGCCTTGCCCGAGACAAGAACCGGAACTAGGTTCCTGCATCTTCACACCCTGGCTTCTTGGCCGCACAGACCCTCATCTCTGTGACTTCCTGGAGAACACTTCCTGGATGAGGAGGAGCTCATCAAGAAGATGGGTGGCTATCAGACCAACTTCAGCAGGCTGGCAGGGCCACAAGTCATTGCAGATTGGTGTGGCCCAGCCATCTCTGGGTAGCTCCTCGAGGAGCTCACTGTCGGGCATGACTACAAAGTCTGCTGGCCTTCCAAGGAGCTCCTGCCTCTGCTCTGCAGCAGCCTCAGGACTGAACGTCTCCAGCCACTAGGCAGCTTTGTAACCACCCCAGAGCCCACCCAAAGCCTTGGACCAAGTAAAAACAATGCTTTTTGAAACAGAAAAACAAAAAGTATAATTTTGGCTCAGGTATGGAGGCCCACAGATTTAATCCCAGCATTTGGGAGGCAGAGGCAGACAGATCTCTGTGAGTTCAAAGGCCAATCTGGTCTACAGGGAGAGTTCCAGACCAGTCAGGACTGAGTTCTTATTTCAGACAAACAAAAAAAGAAAAGGTGTATACATTTTGGTTGTCCGAAATGCTTGTTTCCTTCATTTATTACCTTCACTCCATTAGGCCAGACAGTGTTCTAGATATCACTTCCAAATCAGATCTGGGGCTGTGAAGATGGCCCATGGTGAAGAGCACACACCACTTTTGCTGCTGTTCGTTTGTTTGAACGTGTGTGTGAGTGTTTTGCCTTAATGGGTGTCTGGTGCCTTCAGAGGCCTGAAGAAGGTGTCGGACCCCCGGGAACTGGAGTTACACAAAGTTGTGAGCTGCCATGTGGGTTCTGGGGATTGAACTCAGTCCTCTGGAACAGAAGCCAGTGTTACTAATCACTGGGACACCTCTCCAGCCCCACACACTGCTCTTGCAGAGGATCCTAGTTTGATTCCCAGCACCCATGGCAGGTGGCTCCCAACCACCTGGAACTCCAGCTCCAAGGGATCTCTGAGGGCACACATGTGTACACACACACAATTAAAAGTAATAAAATACATCTTTAAAAATTAAAAAAAAAACTCATCTGGGTGGTGGTGGAGCACACTTTTAATCCCAGAACTTGGGAGGCAGAGGCAGATGGATCTCTGTGAGTTTGAGGCCAGCCTGGGCTACAGAGTGAGTTCCAGGACAGCCAGGGCTACACAGAGAGACCCTGTCTCAAAAAACCAAAAATGAAAAAAAAAATCAGATCCAGAGCATAATGACTAGCAGGTGCCACCAGGACAACTGTGGAGAAAAGTTCTCAAAAAGAAATGGTACCATCAACTGCACCTAATGCCAGGCTGATTAACTGATTAGAACTTCAGTGACTGTGGAGAGGTTTGATGTTCTAAAACCAGAGCCTAATTACAATTTATCTTGGGCTAGCTTTAGCCCCCTAAATAGCCATTTCTTGCCCACCTCTGTGTCTAACCTAACATCCTGTGACTAACAGATACAAACTTTTTGGTATGTATTATATTTTTAATTGTATGTTTATGGGTAATTTGCCTGCATGTATGTCTGTGTACCATGTGCATGCAGTGAATGCAGAGGCCAGAAGAGGGAGAGGGCATAAGATCCTCTGGAACTGGAGTTAGAAATAGTTGTGAGCCGTCATGTGGGTGCTGGGACTTGAACCCTGGTCTTCCACAAGAGCAAGAAGTACTCTTAGCCACTGAACCATCTTTTTAACCCTGTAAGGTTTTAATTAAACACAGAGCTGTGGTGATGCACACCTTTAATCCAAGCACTGAGGAAGTAGAGGCAGGTGTATCTTTCTGAATTTGAGACTACTTTGATCTACATAGTGAGTTCTAGGCTAGCCAGAGCTACACAGTGAAACCCTGTCTCAAAAAATAAAACAACAAAACAGAATTCCATGATGGAGTGTCCTAGTTAGGGTTTCTACTGCTGTGAAGAGACACCATGACCAGGGCAACTCTTTTTTTTTAAGATTTGTTTTATTTAATTATTATGTATACAGTGTTTTTTATTATTATTATTATTATTATTATTATTATTATTATTTACAATATTCTGCCCAAATGTATCCCTGCAGGCCAGAAGAGGGCATCTGATCTCATTACATATGGTTATGAGAAACCATGTGGTTGCTGGGAACTGAACTCAGGGCCTCTGAAAGAGCAGCCAGTGCTCTTAACCTCTGAGCCATCTCTCCAGCCTCCTTTACCAGCATTTGTAATTGAGTTTTTTGTTTTGTTTTGTTTTGACACAGGGTTTCTGTGTAGCCCTGGATGTCCTGGAATTCATTCTCTAGACCAGGCTGACCTCGAACTCAGAGATCTACCACTGAGCTAAATCCCCAACCCCGGCAGATCTCTGTGAGTTCAAGGCCAGCCTGGTCTACAGAGTGACTTCCAGGACAGGCAACACTACACAGAGAAACCCTGTCATGAAAAATAAAAACATGTGGATGTAGGAGCATGTGCGACCCCAGTGCTGGGGAAGGCAGACAGGAGGATTCTTGAGGCCAGCTGGCCAGCTAGTCCAACCTCATTGATGAGCTCCAAGCC
Source organism: Peromyscus attwateri (assembly GCA_902168425.1). Taxonomy (NCBI): domain Eukaryota; kingdom Metazoa; phylum Chordata; class Mammalia; order Rodentia; family Cricetidae; genus Peromyscus; species Peromyscus attwateri. The sequence goes on from CABHPP010108064.1 coordinate 35,311, forward strand.
AGTGAGAGACCCTGTGTAAAAGGAGGTGGATAATGTTCCTGAGGATGATACCTGTGGCTTCTACACGTATGTGCACCCATTAAAATATAACAAAAAGCAAGTCATTTATAAAAAATAAAAATACACAACAAATGCTCAGGGATACCATGTCGTAAGGGATACCATATCATAAAGCCACCTGTGGCTCAAGAATGCAGGTATTTCACACACTGGGTCAGACGCCAAACAAGTGGACAAGAGCTCTTAAACATTCAGGCCTGCTTTGAGAAACTGCACTATCATTATTGAAGTTCCTAACTTGAAAGATTGAATGCGCCAGGCGGTGGTGGCGCACGCCTTTAATCCCAGCACTTGGGAGGCAGAGGCAGGCGGATCTCTGTGAGTTCGAGGCCAGCCTGGTCTACAAAGTGAGATCCAGGACAGGCACCAAAACTACACAGAGAAACCCTGTCTCGAAAAACCAAAAAATAAATAAATAAATAAATAAATAAATAAATAAATAAATAAATGAGGCATGCGGCGCTGCCGCCGCCGCCGCCACCACCTGGCTTTATTATTGTTTTTAATTATGTGTACGGGTGCGTGGGCATGTGCATGTGAGTATAGATGCATTGGAGCCTCCAGAGCTGGAGTTAACAGGCAGTTGTGAGCCATCCAACATGGATGCTGGGAATTGAACTTGGGCCCTCTGCAAGAACAGTACATGCTGTTAACTGTTCAGTCACCCCTTCGGCCCTGATTTTTTAATTTTTGGTGAAGAAATGATGACCAGAGGACATCGAAATTAATTTGTTAAATATAAACCAGGCGGTGGTGGCACACACCTTTAATCCTAGCACTTGGGAGACAGAGGCAGGTGGATTTCAGTGAGATTGAGGCCAGCCTGGTCTACAAAGACAGTTCCAGGACAGCCAGAGCTAAGCAGAGACACCCTGTCTCAAAAACTAAAAACAAAAACCCTACAAATATAATATACCTTGTTTGGAAGCACAGAGAACAATGTTAAGTCTCTGTAGCAGTCAGAAATTGTCATAGTTATGGTTTCTATTGCTGTCAAGAGACACCATGACCATTGTAACTCTCATAAGGAAAACATTTCATTGGGGTTTCACTCACAGTTTCAGAGGTTCAGTCCATTATCATCATGGCAGGGAGCATGGCGGCATGCAGGCAGACATGGTGCTGGGTACATCTTGATCAGAAGACAATAAGAAGTAGACTCAACGTCACACTGAGAGAAACATGAGCAAAAACTTGATCTCAAAGCCTGTCCCCACAATGCCTCATTTCCTCCAATAAGGCCCCACCTACTCCAACAAGGCCCCACCCACTCCAACAAGGCCACACCTACTCCAACAAGGCCCCACCTACTCCAACAAGGCCACACCTCCTAAATGCCACTCCCTTTGGGGGCCATTTTTTTCAAACCACCACAGAAATTAAATTCAATTTTAAGAAAAGAGAGGCCCATAGGAGGCTGAGGCTGAAGGATTGTTCAAGGCCATGCTGGTCTACCAAATAAATTCCAGAGCAGCCTCAAAAAAACTGACATGGGGTGAGGGAAGCCGGAGAGACGGTTCAGTGGTTAAAGGGAACTGGTTGTTCTTGCAGAAGACCCAGGTTGGATTCTGAGCAGCCATATGTTGGCTCTGTGTAAGTCTGTTAACTCCAGTTCCAGCGGATCCAACACTGTCTTCTGGTCTGTGTTGGTATGGCACACATGTGGTGTGTAGACATACATGCTGACAAACCACCTATCCACATAAAATAAATGATTCTAAAAGAAAAGGAAAACCGGGAAGGGGGATGCTCGTGACATGGTTCAGTGGGGAAAGTGCTTGCCACCCGGCCTGACAGCATGAATGTGATCCCAGGACCCACACTGTAGAGGGAGAGAGCCAGCAAGTTGCCCTCTGTACACACACACACACACACACACACACACACACACACACAGACACTCTAAATAGATAGATAGATAGATAGATAGATAAATAAATAAATGTAATAAAAATTAAAAGAAGAGGACATCCAGGGGCAAAGACCCCTACATAAATACCTTAAGAATTTTCTGACATTCAGCATTTAAAATTAAAAAAAATATATATATATATATATATAATTGAATGAATACTGCGAATGTAATCTATGAATACCACAAATGTGATTAATATCACGAGTGTAATTTATGAATATCATGAGTGTAATTTAAAAAAATAAATAAATAAATAGATAGATAAATAAATTAATTAATTAATTAAAAAAAAAAAAAGAGCGCCAACTGCTCTACCAGAGGACCCGGGTTCAACTCCCAGCACCCACATGGCCGCTAACAACTGTCTGTAACTCTAAAATCTGACACCCTCACACAGACATACATGCATACACCAATGCACATAAAAAATAAAGATAATAAATTGGTTTTAAAAAAAAAAAGAATTTTCAGCCGGGTGGTGGTGGTGGTGGTGGTGGTGGTGGTGGTGGTGGTGCAGCACACCTTTAATCCCAGCACTCGGGAGGCAGAGGCAGGCGGATCTCTGTGAGTTCGAGGCCAGCCTGGGCTACCAAGTGAGCTCCAGGAAAGGCGCAAAGCTACACAGAGAAACCCTGTCTCGAAAAACCAAAAAAAAAAAAAAAAAAAAAAAAAAAGAAGACCTAAACTTAAAAAACAAAGTTAATGAGCCTTGCAAAAAACCACTTGAAGACTTTAGTATTTGGCTTCCTTGTATGTCTGTGGACCATGTATATGTATGGAGACCAGAAGAAGATGTCAGATCCCCTGGAGCTGGAGCTATGGCGGGTTGTGAGGCTCCCTGTGGGTTCTGGGAATGGAACCTGGGTCCCCTGCAAGAGCAGGCTGAGTCACTGATCCAGCCCTAAAGGCCTAAAGTTTGAAGACACCTAACAGATTGTCCAGATTTTATACCCTGAACTGACCTTTCACATTGATCCCATCTAGTGGGGCAGGAATGGCTTTGTTTTCTCTGCCAGTTACAGAATTAAAAGGCAGGAAAGAAATGTTACCAGAAATCTTGGAGAGTCCCAGCAGAGCCATCTTATGATGCCATCATATGCTATCAGGGAAATCAGGGTCCCTTATGAACTTCTCAGTCTCATTAATAAAACAATTAAAAAAGGACTCGGGGTTGGAAAGATGGCTCAGCAGTTAAGAGCACTGGCTGCTCTTCCAGAGGACCTGGGTTTGATTCTCAGCAACCACCTGGCGGCTTCCAACCATCTGTAACTCCAGTTTGAGGATCTGACACCCTCTTCTAGCCTCTTGGAGCACGGCATGCACATATGTGGTCCACTTACACATACACGGAGGGCTGGGAGAAGAGCTTCAGAAAAAGAGCAAGGAAGCCGAAAGCGTAAGTTAAGGGAGTTTAAACACAAATTTGGACTGCAGCCAGCACCCAAAAGAAACAGAACCAGTTAATGCCAAAGGCAGGCAGACTCAGCTGAACGCCATGGTGGAACAGAGGGACTAAGGGGTCGGAATTCTAGGAAGGAAAATACATAATCCTAAAGTGAATCTTCCTTCCTAGGGATGGTATCTTAGCCAGGTCCCTGACCTGTCCCACTAGAGACAACCCTTAAGAGAGGAGACAAGGGCCCATCCCCACCTGGAGATAGAATCTATCCTTTCCAACATCCTGAACACAGTCCTCCAAATTACACTGACAGCGTACTAATTACCTTATGAGTTGATTTAACAACTGTTTTCCTCTTAGTCAAACACCCTACACTCAAAATCTGATCATTCAACACTGCAATCTTGGGCTGGAGAGATGTCTCTGCGGTTAAGATCACTGGTTGCTCTTCCAGAGGACTGGGGTTCGATTCCCAGCACCCACATGGTGGCCCATAACCACCTGTAACTCCAGTCCCAGGGGATTCCGTGCCTTCCTGTGGCCTCCCAGGGCACCGGGTACACTGCAGACAAATAAATAATTTGAAAAGTGTAGTCTCGGGCAAGCGAAGTGGGTCAGGGAAAATGCTTGTCGTGCAAAGCTGGACCTGAGTTTGATGTCAGTGAAAGGAGAAAACCGACTCTCAAAAGTTGTTCTCTGCTGGGCAGTGCTGGCGCACGCCTTTAATCCCGGCACTCAGGAGGCAGAAGCAGGCGGATCTCTGTGAGTTCGAGGCCAGCCTGGGCTACAGTGCGAGATCCAGGACAGTCAGGGCTACACAAAGAAACCCTGTCCTGAACAATGCCCCCCCCCCAAAATACATGAGCCACCATGTCCAGTCTGAGAGTTTTCTTAATAATGTTGAGAATGGTGTGTCTGAAATACAATACACCTTATTTAAAATGAAAGGACACTGATAGAATGAAAAAGATTACCGGATACACAGTGTACCAAATCTTGAGTATAAGCCAGTAACACCAGCTTCTTTAACAGGGCTGCAAATTGGGGGTTGGGGATTTAGCTCAGTGGTAGAGCACTTGCCTAGCAAGCGCAAGGCCCTGGGTTCGGTCCTCAGCTCCGGAAAAAAACAAAAACAAAAAAACAGGGCTGCAAATTGGACTTGCTAGACGGGATTCGAACCTACTTTCACCAATAGCAACGAAAGCACTGGATCTGAAACACTGCCAACATTAGAGTTCCTGCTCAGGTGCTGAAACACTGCCAACATTAGAGTTCCTGCTCAGGTGTGGAACCAGTAGCCAATAGGAGCATGAGCTGGAGGTCTTAGCCACTTAGAGTGCCAGAAAATTTCGGTACCTAGGTAGAGTTTGGGGTAGGTAATCTCAGGATGGCGAATGAGAACTCCCAGAGATCTGTTTGTTCCCACCCTGCCAAAAAAAGTCCAAGCAGAGGTTCCCTGGTGAGTGTCTATGAGGTCATGGTGACAGCGATTTCCGGGCAGCTCGAGGCACTAGGCAGATGGACGGTGGGGTCAGCCCTGGACCCAGGAGTCCGTGCCACATCACACAGTAGTACATTCCTGTCTTGTCACTGATGTCAGTCCCACCCACACACTTTCTTGGTGCCTTAGCTAGAAATGACTGGGCAGTATCACGTGAATCATTCTGTTTATGATTCGAACACAAACTTTCTGTAATCGTCACGCTCGCCCCACCCCCTGCCTTCAACGGACTGCCCCACCAGCTTGAGACCATCTTTTTTTGGGGGCGGGGAGCGGGTTAAGAAAGCCTTCTGGTATGTCCAGACTGGCCTCGAACTCTTAATCCCCTTCCTCCACTTTCTGGTTATTGGGATTACAAGGCATGCACTACCACATCTGTCCACCAGGTGGCTCTTGAGAACATCCAACACCTTGAGGCTGATTCCTTCCTAGAAACAGGCTTTCATTCCTGAGGATACTGATGAAAATGTGCATTTTAAAATAATAATTCGTATTTATTTTTTTTACCCATCTAGTATTCTGTACAGTTGCTTTGTAATTTGGTTTCTCTTTTCCTTGATGAGGACTGAAGGTGAAGATCCCTCACGTATTTATTGGAGATGCTCTTCTGTGCTGTGCTTGTTCCAATTCTTTGCTCTCTTGTCTACTGGCTGCAAAAGAGTTTTAAAAAGCACTTAATTAGCCTGGCAGACTTGTGCACATCTGTAATCCCCGCACTCAGGAGGTTGAGGCAGGAGCAGGAAGACCAAGGCCAGCCTTAAAACAAGGACTGGGATGGAGTTCAGTTGGTAGAATGTGCGCCCAGTGAGCAGGAAGCCCAGAGTTTGATACCCAGCACCTCACAAAACTGGGTATGGCGCTGCATCCACCCTGGGCTGCTGCATAGAACTCTGTCTCAAAATAAAAACCATGGAGAGCCAGGAGGTGCTGCATGCTTGCCATTCCAGCACCTGGAGGCTGAGGAACAAGTCTAGCCTGGACTACACAGAAAGACCCAGTGTAAAAAACAGAACAGTTGGCATAGTGGCACACACCTTTAATCCCAGCACTCGAGAGGCAGAGCCATCTCTCCAGCCCCGCCCCTTCTTTTTTTAATTTTAAAATTTATTATTATTTTATGTAGTACATAAGTGTTTGCCTGCATGTATGTATGTACACCACATATTATGCTACATATATGCTTACAGAACTCAGAAGAGGGCATTGGATCCCCTGGAACTGGAGTTATAGACAACTGTGAGCAGCCATGTGGGTGCTGGAACTGAACTCGGGTTCTCTGCAAGAACAGCAAATTCTCTTAACCACTGAGCCGCCTCTCCATCCCCCACCCCACCCCAACCCCCAGTGTTCTCATAAGAGGAAGGCAGAGTGAGACCTGATACAGACAGAACACTAGAAGACACACCCAGGGAAGGCAGTGAGACCATGGAGGCACTAGGGAGGGCCACACACCAAGGAAGGCTGGCAGCCATCAGAAGCTGGAAGCAGGGAATTAAGTCTCCTGTAAAGCCCAGGGAACAGCGGTCCGGCTATCTGCCCTTTGCGGCCCCTTTCCACCCTCCCCCAACCACTAACTGGGAGAGAACAGCTTCCTGATGTTTTCCCAGTACCATCTGGCACCAATCTGTGCACACAATAGAGTGTCAATAAATAATGTTTAAACAGGAAGAAGCCAGGCACGGTGGTGTACACCTGAAGCCGCAGCTATTTGAGAGGCTGAGTCAGAAGCATCACTTGTGTCCAGGATCCTCTGGAGTACCTGAATGGGAGTCGTCCACGCATTAGGTTTTCTTGCAGAATGGACTCAAGCCAGTGGTTGATACAGGGCGAGGCCTGCAGGTGGCAGTAAAAGCATGGCCAGGAGACGGGAAGGCCGCTTTCTCCTCCACGACAGGCAGGGTGGCATTTCTAAGCAGCTGAACTCAAAAAAAAGCAGCCTGGAAAGCAGCCTTTGCTCCCTGGAAAAGCGAGGCTCTGCTTCCTTCTCTGCCAGCCCCTCTCATCCCTCCCAGTGGGCCTCTCAAGCTCCCAAGAGCTTTATCTTTCTCTTGTGTCCTTGAGCCACTGGGCCCCAGCAGTCCAGGAGCTAAATTCAAGACCCTGCCCGATTCCTCCATTGACCAACTGGAGAAACAGAGACACCAAGAGGCCGAGGAACCTGTTCAAGAACATCCAGCATGACATCAGCAATGAAGTGGAGGCAAGACAGTGGCACAGGGTCCCAGAAATGGATCCTTACTCCTGCTCTTATCCCATGTCACCCTTGTACATAGTCACAGTGACCTTTTCTTTTCTTGTTGAGACAGGGTTTTTCTGTGTAGCCCTGGCTGTCCTGGAACTCACTCTGTAGACCAGGCTGGCCTGGAGCTCAGAGATCCTCCTGCCTCTGCCTCCTGAGTGCTGGGACTAAAGGTATGCACCACCACCACGTGGCAATAAATAAGTTTTTTTAAAAAGAAATGGTGCCGGGCGGTGGTGGCGCATGCCTTTAATCCCAGCACTCAGAAGGCAGAGGCAGGCGGATCTCTGAGTTCAAGGCCACCCTGGTCTACAGAGTGAGTTCCAGGACAGAGTAATGTAGAGAAACACTGCCTCAAAAACAAAAACAAGAAAGAAAGAAGGAAAGAAGAGAAAAAGCAAATACTTTTTGTAGGGTAGAAATACACTCTCTAATAGAAAGGTAACTCATAGAATGAAAGAAAATATTTGCAAATCATACCTGGTAAGGAATTTATATCCAGAGTAGATAGAGAATTCCAGAAACTCAACACCAAAAAATTAAACAAGCAACATAGAAATGGGCAAAGGGGGCTGGGGAGGTGTTCAGTCAGCGCCGTGCTTGTCTGTCTTGCCAGCATGAGGACCTGAGTTCTATCCCCAGAACACATGTTAAATGCTGCTATCGTAATCCAGTGACGGGGGAGAGCAGAAAGGACGATCACTCACCAGTCTAGTCATTGGGGAGCTCCAGGCATGAGAAGCATTGCTGGAGGTAACTACTGAGGTTGGCCTCTGGCCTCTACATGTACGTGAACACATGTCCATACATACATGTACACACATTAAAACAAAATTTTAAAACTTCAAAAAAGAAATGGACAAGGAGGGTCTAGAGAGATGGCTCAGTGGTCAAGAGCACTGACTGCTCTTCCAGAGGTCCTGAGTCCAATTCCCAGCAACCACATGGTGGCTCACAACCATCTGTAATGAGATCTGGCGCCCTCTTCTGGCATGTAGGCAGAACATTGTATACATAATAAACCTTTAAAAAAAAATTAGGGCTGGAGAGATGGCTCAGAGGTTAAGAGCACTGACTGCTCTTCCTAGAAGTCCTGAGTTCAAGTTCCGGCAACCACATGGTGGCTCCCAACCATCTGTAATGAGATCTGGCGCCCTCTGCTGGCATGTAGGCAGAACACTGTATACATAATAAATAAATCTTTAAAAAAATTAGGCTGGGCAGTGGTGGCTCACACCTTTAATCCCAGCACTCGGGAGGCAGAGGCAGGCGGATCTCTGTGAGTTCGAGGCCAGCCTGGTCTACAGAGTGAGTTCCAGGAAAGGCGCAAAACTACACAGAGAAACCCTGTCTCAAAAAAAAAAAATTAGGGGCTGGAGAGATGGCTCAGAGGTTAAGAGCTCTTCCTAGAGGTCCTGAGTTCAAGTCCCAGCACCCACATGGTGGCTCACAACC
>CABHPP010108065.1:0-20543 GCA_902168425.1 Peromyscus attwateri
AAGGCAGGAGAGCCAGTCAACATCCCTGCGGATGTGACGGGACTCCCCATGCCTAAGATTGAGTGGTCCAAGAACGAAACGGTGATTGAGAAAGCCACTGATGCACTTAAAATAACCAAAGAAGAAGTATCCCGAAGCGAGGCCAAGACTGAGCTGAGCATCCCCAAAGCGGTCCGAGAGGACAAGGGCACTTACACCATTACTGCCTCCAATCGTCTTGGCTCCGTATTCCGCAACGTTCACGTGGAAGTGTATGGTAAGTGATTTGCCACCTGTGTGGGGAAGCAAGCCACCCCCTGTTGAAGAATGACTTCTCAGTCCCTGCTGCCCTTCCTTTCCAGATCGTCCATCTCCACCCAGAAACCTCGCTGTTACTGACATTAAAGCTGAGTCTTGCTATCTGACATGGGATGCCCCTCTGGACAATGGTGGCAGTGAAATTACCCATTACATCATCGACAAACGCGACGCCAGCAGGAAAAAGTCTGAATGGGAAGAAGTCACCAACACTGCTGTTGAGAGAAGATACGGGGTAAATGCTTCCAAATTTATGCACATTAGTCAGACATGATTCTGATTTGATACCGTTTTTTAATGTAACTTTATAATTTAATGATTGAACTCAAAATTCCATACATGCAGCAGCTATTTGTTACTTTGACACTTATCACTATACATATAAGGCCACTTAGCAAATATTACTTACTGCTCTCTTACTCAAAGTCCACTAGAAACTATACAATCAACGTCTTATTTTAAAGGGTTTCTCTTTTCCTCTGTCTTTCCTATGATTTAAGTCTATGTGTTTACTTCTTATGGTGATCCATCCCCAAATGAATTGAGTTTTAAAATCAGGAAAACATCAGTCCAAGCAGATTTTCTCTGATTTCTTTATTCACCTACATTTCTAGATCTGGAAGCTTATCCCCAATGGTCAGTATGAGTTCCGAGTGAGGGCAGTGAATAAATATGGGATCAGTGATGAGTGCAAATCAGACAAAGTTGTCATTCAAGACCCCTATCGCCTCCCTGGACCTCCTGGAAAACCAAAAGTCTTAGAACGCACCAAGGGGTCTATGCTGGTGAGCTGGACTCCTCCTTTGGACAACGGAGGTTCTCCGATTACTGGCTACTGGCTGGAGAAGAGAGAGGAAGGCGGGACCTACTGGTCACGTGTTAGCCGAGCACCAATAACCAAAGTAGGACTGAAGGGTGTGGAATTCAACGTTCCACGTTTGATTGAAGGGGTGAAATATCAATTTAGAGCCATGGCAATAAATGCTGCAGGAATCGGCCCTCCCAGTGAACCATCAGACCCAGCTGTTGCAGGAGATCCCATATGTAAGTATGTTTTATTTCTAGGACTCATTTCTAATGGGTAAAGTTACTATGTAGGTTACTCTTAAATTTCTCATGTTTTTATTAGAACCACTCATAGTGAAGTAAGTACATATATATACATATATATATATACATATACATAAAATAGTTTTTAAACTCTTGGATTCAAACTAGTGTTTTTGTTTTCTTTGTTAACCACATGATAAAGAAATACACTATAAAGTAAGGGTTCAAAACTATCTCATTAGCTACTCTGGAAATCATTTTCCCCACTAAACAGTCAGACTCTCGTAATAATTCAATAAAAAAGTAAAATGTTAAATATTTGTTGAACAAAGACATCAAATTCTCAGGCAGAATATCGAAGTCAAATAATGAAAAGTCTTGCTGGATCATATATGAGCAGATCAGCTCAGAAATTAAAATACAATTTCATAATTTAGTGCACTTTCTAAACAATACCTGGTTGTACTCTCTGAAGAAAAACTTCGATTTTTTTCATTCAAAGATTTAAGATACCTCCATGCTATAGCAAGTAAATATATAAAAAGAAGTCACATATTCATTCAGCAAATTAGTTTGGAGCATGGACTGTTCAAGAGTCTGTACCAGACACAAGGTGGGGGGTGTTAAAACAACAGGCCAACAGGGTAAAAGAATTTCATTGTTAGACACCATCAGAAAAGTATTATGATGTGGAGAGCAGAAACATTGATTCTGCCCCTAAAGAGCATTGAGATTAGTTTGTATCCAGAGGTTTTCCCAACTAGTGATGAAAATATTTTTTAATTTTCATATTGTGGAAAGCAAAATTTTCAGTTAAAATACACTTCTGAATCCCTTTAGTAGGATCTCAAAAGTAAATTACCTTTTCACCAATGGTGTGCTCACAGACTGTAGCTCTTTTCACAATGGTGTACTCACAGACTGTAGCTCTTTTCACAATGGTGTACTCACAGACTGTAGCTCTTTTCACAATGGTGTGCTCACAGACTGTAGCTCTTTTCACAATGGTGTGCTCACAGAGTATAGCTCTTTTCACAATGGTGTGCTCACAGAGTATAGCTCTAGCCAGAGATAGGAGTAATCATTTTCCCAGAGATTGTTTGCTTTCTGTTTCTGCATTAATACTAAAAGAAATACACTCTTATTATACTTTTTCAGCACTTCAATTTTAATATAACAGACAACAATAAAAGTCTTATATAGTGAAAGTCTTATGGTATAGATAAAAATAGCATTCTATTACTTTACAATGTGATGTTCATTTGTTTGTTCCTTATTAGACCCACCTGGGCCACCTTCCTGCCCAGAGGTTAAAGATAAAACAAAATCAAGCATCTCACTAGCATGGAAACCTCCAGCCAAAGATGGCGGCAGCCCAATCAAAGGCTACATTGTAGAGATGCAAGAGGAAGGTACTACTGACTGGAAGAGAGTCAATGAGCCTGATAAACTTCTCACTACCTGTGAGTGTGTGGTGCCTAATCTGAAAGAGCTCAGGAAGTACAGGTTCAGAGTGAAAGCTGTCAACGAAGCTGGTGAGTCTGAACCCAGCGACACAACCGGAGAGATCCCCGCCACTGATATTCAAGGTACTCATCTTACTCAGCTTATGCGTTCACCTTTTTGGATCATACTGTGGAATTAATGTACTGGAGATGGAGCCGTTACCTTTTTAAGAAGTGTTAGCTAACTGCTGTCTGATTACCCATGTATTCCAGAGGTTCCAGAGGTTTTCATTGACATCGGAGCACAAGACTGCCTGGTCTGTAAAGCTGGCTCACAGATCAGAATCCCTGCTGTCATCAAGGGACGCCCGACACCGAAATCATCTTGGGAATTTGATGGAAAGGCAAAGAAGGCCATGAAGGTAATGAGTCTATGATTTTCCTGTGTCTTCCATTGAATAACCGGAAACAGTATTGAAAATGTAATTGTCTTCTTTTCTAATAGGACGGAATTCATGATATACCTGAAGATGCACAGGTAAGAGGCGGTAGCTTAATTAATTAGGAATATGATTGACCTTAGTAATGCCGTGGTCTCATTCGATATACAACTACAATTTTCTTTGTACAGCTGGAGACTGCTGAAAACTCCTCTGTCATCGTTATCCCAGAGTGTACTCGAGCTCACTCAGGCAAATACAGCATCACAGCCAAGAATAAAGCAGGACAGAAAACTGCCAACTGCAGAGTTAAAGTCATGGGTAAGAAAGACATTCGTAGTTGCTACAGAATCAGAGCAAGTTGTTTTCAGTATCTAAGGAACAATGTTTACACTGTGGTTTGCAACCAACAGATGCACCAGGCCCACCCAAAGATTTGAAGGTTAGTGACATTACAAGGGGGAGTTGCCGGCTCTCATGGAAGATGCCAGATGACGATGGAGGAGACAGGATCAAAGGCTATGTCATTGAGAAGAAGACTATAGACGGGAAAGCCTGGACGAAAGTCAATCCAAACTGTGGAAGCACCACATTTGTGGTGCCAGATCTCATCTCTGAGCAGCAATACTTCTTCCGGGTGCGAGCAGAAAACCGTTTTGGGATTGGCCCACCTGTAGAAACCATTCAGAGGACCACTGCTAGAGACCCAATCTGTAAGTTTTAAAACACAAGTTTAAAATACAGTCTCAAAAATGAGCTACATTACTAATAGCCATGCTTAACAAATCCTATAAACATTTTTACAGATCCTCCTGACCCTCCTATTAAACTCAAGATTGGTCTTATAACAAAGAACACGGTACATCTGTCATGGAAACCTCCAAAGAATGATGGGGGCTCTCCTGTCACCCACTATATTGTTGAGTGCCTTGCATGGGACCCTACCGGGAAAAAGAAAGAAGCATGGAGACAGTGCAATAAGCGTGATGTGGAAGAGTTGGAATTTACTGTTGAAGACCTCATAGAGGGTGGGGAATATGAGTTCAGAGTCAAAGCTGTCAACGAAGCCGGGGTCAGCAAGCCTTCAGCCACTGTTGGTCCTGTGATTGTCAAGGACCAGACATGTATGTATTTAACGAGAATTTCCTTCTCTGGGGTTGCCTTCCTATGTATCTAATAATATAGAAACAGAGTGTTTCTATCAGATGTTTCCATGGGCTTCATGTAGGCATGGCCATATTATTCAATTACTTATTACCCCATTATGGACAGAATTAGCAAATGTCCTTCCATGTTGCTTTTACTATAGATAAGACACGTCTAATTTCCTTCTTGTAATTTTCTCCTTAGGCAAGCTGTCTTATCTATCAGAAATTAAGGGAATTAAAGGGGCAGGAAGCTAGTAATTTGCTTAGCACCTGCTAAGACCAATGTATCTTTCTAATCAAGACTTTCCCTTTATTTAAGAAAACCCATTTCAGTTTTGAGTTTTGGAAGATAAGATACATATACAAATAAGTCTCTTATAATTATTGTTACCATCACTATCACTGTGTATTGATTTGGTCTTGTGATTGTGCCAATCCTTTCTGTACACTCATAATAAATTTGTAGAAAATAGAAAACTGTTTGGCTTCTACCAGAAACTATATTTCTTATAAAAATTCACATCAGAACCTTTGAATAAGCATGGAAATAAATTTATAACTCTGCAAATTATTAAAAAAAAATCATGACCTAAAGTACCAGGCATAAACTACTATGATATTCACTCCTTGCTGCCCTTTGTCAGAATTTTCATTTGTATGATGAAGCATGATGAGAGAGAGGCAACAACAGATAAGTGGCTGTGTGTAGATCCAATAAAGGATAGCTACATGTAATTGCCCCCAAACTAGTATAATAGTGTTAAAGAGAGTCCCATTCTTTTATATCATCAACTTGGGACAATGAAGTCTGAATACAGTCGACCCAAACAGGCTTTACAACCACATTAAATTTCACATTCCAGTCTTTAGTGCTTTTTGCTCCCTATGTTCACATTTGTTCTTGTTGTTAATTATCTAGGCCCACCATCAATTGAGCTAAAAGAATTTATGGAAGTGGAAGAAGGAACTGATGTTAATATCGTGGCCAAAATTAAAGGTGTGCCATTCCCAACTCTCACCTGGTTTAAAGCTCCACCAAAGAAGCCTGATAGCAAAGAGCCTGTTGTCTATGACACCCATGTCAACAAACAGGTGGTGGATGACACCTGCACTCTAGTTATTCCTCAGTCTCGCCGGAGTGACACTGGCTTATATTCTATCACAGCTGTAAACAACCTGGGAACAGCATCAAAGGAGATGAGACTCAATGTCCTTGGTAATGATTGCACTGTTTGATTAAAACTACATGATTTTTTAATCCATAAACAAAATTTGGCTTTAAAAATCATTCAACTAATAGAATATTCTTTTGTTTTTAAATCATTTAGGTCGTCCTGGCCCCCCTGTGGGACCCATAAAGTTTGAGTCTATTTCGGCAGATCAAATGACACTCTCTTGGCTCCCACCTAAAGATGACGGTGGGTCTAAGATTACAAACTATGTCATTGAGAAAAGAGAAGCTAATAGAAAGACATGGGTACGTGTCTCCAGTGAACCTAAAGAATGCATGTACACAATTCCCAAGCTGCTAGAAGGCCATGAATATGTATTCCGAATCATGGCCCAGAATAAGTACGGCATCGGAGAGCCGCTTGACAGCGAACCGGAAACAGCCCGAAACCTCTTCTGTAAGTACGACAGCATTTTCACATATGAGGTCATCCTTTTCTCTCTTTCTTTCTTTCTTCCTTCCTTCCTTCCTTTTTTTCTTTCCTTTCTTTCCTTTCTTCCTTTCTTTCCTTTCTTTCTTTCTTTCTTTCTTTCTTTTCTTTCTTTCTTTCTTTCTTTTTCAGTAACTTCTTACCAATAAATATGTTTTTCTCACAGCTGTCCCTGGAGCTCCAGATAAACCAACAGTGAGCAGCGTGACTCGTAACTCCATGACTGTCAACTGGGAAGAGCCAGAATATGATGGCGGCTCTCCTGTGACTGGGTATTGGTTAGAAATGAAAGACACCACTTCAAAGAGATGGAAGAGAGTTAACCGAGATCCTATCAAAGCCATGACTCTGGGTGTTTCTTACAAAGTTACTGGTCTTATTGAAGGTTCTGACTATCAGTTCCGGGTATATGCAATCAATGCTGCTGGTGTGGGTCCAGCAAGTCTCCCCTCAGATCCAGTGACTGCTCGAGATCCAGTTGGTAAGTCTTTAAATCTTTCTTTTTTTAAAAAATGGTTTCTAAAAGTACTATGGAAATCAAGAATACTGATGTATACTGGTTCTTTCCAGCTCCCCCTGGTCCTCCATTCCCCAAGGTGACAGACTGGACAAAATCATCTGTGGACTTAGAATGGTCACCTCCATTAAAAGATGGTGGATCCAAAGTAACTGGATACATTGTTGAATTTAAGGAAGAAGGGAAAGAAGAATGGGAAAAGGTAGATAAAATATTCATTAAAGATATGTGCTGTGAATAAGTTTTAAATAGATTTTCTCAAGCCCGTTTGTTTCTGTCTATGTTTGAGATTAAAAATCAGAAAAAAATAACTGTTTATGTCAAATAATAAGGTCAGGAGTAGGAAGTGTGAAGAAGATCCTATATTGAGTAACAAAATAGTTAGTTAGAAAAATAAGTTCTAGCATTCAGTAGCACAGTATTATGACTATAGTTTACAATATTTTATCATATATTTTGTTTTAAACTGGAAAGGTTTGAAATCTCCCAACAGGTAGAAATAGTAAATATTTAAGAAGATGGAAATGTTTATTGCCAGCTGTTTATACATAATGAGTTATTATACTGTGAGTAGATACAGTTAGGATGGATCAATTAAAAATAAAAATTGAGCCATCAAAAGTTAAATCATGCTATTCATTTATCTTTTGGTTATAAATCCTGGAAAGATGGAACAAATGAACAGTACAGTTTTTCCTATCATTTGCCATTGATTTTTAAACATAATTCCTAGCAAGTCATTCACTTATAATATCTGTATATCACCTATAATGTCTGTAATATCTGATCCTTAAAGCTTCCTGAGAAGAGCAGGTAGGTAATGGTTTTACTTGAGAAAGTTATGAAAGGAGCAACATTGTACATTAGATATAGCATACACATTTATATTAGAAATACTCTAATTATAAAATGTTGGTTATTTCCCCCCAGGGTAAAGATAAAGAAGTGAGAGGGACAAAACTAGTTGTGACTGGATTAAAAGAAGGAGCATTCTACAAGTTCCGAGTAAGAGCAGTCAACATTGCTGGCGTTGGAGAACCTGGAGAGGTCACAGATGTTATTGAAATGAAGGACAGGATTGGTAATTACCACTACTTCTGCTAGTTCATCAATAGTTAAGCTATAGATTAAAAGACGGAAGTCACATTTGCCATTTTCAATTGTTTCCCAGTGATGCCTGACCTTCAACTAGATGCCAGTGTCAGAGACAGAATAGTGGTCCATGCTGGAGGCGTGATCCGAATCATAGCCTATGTATCTGGGAAGCCACCTCCAACTGTCACTTGGAGCATGAATGAAAGAGCCTTACCTCAAGAGGCTGCCATTGAGACCACAGCCATTAGTTCATCCATGGTGATCAAGAACTGCCAGAGGAGCCATCAAGGTGTCTACTCTCTTCTTGCCAAAAATGAAGGCGGAGAAAGGAAGAAGACAATTATTGTTGATGTACTAGGTAAATAATTTCAATTTGTCGATGCAACATTTTATTTTATGTTACTTCTTTTCAAGACAGGATTCTCATTGTGTAGCTCTGGCTAGCTGGAACTCCCTATGTAGGCCACAAACTCATAGAGATCTGCCCGCCTCTGCATCCTGAGTGCTAGGATTAAAGGCGTGCACCACCATATCCAGAAATGCAACTTTTTTTTAAAATCAGCATTATAATTATATCCGCAACAATGCTATGTTGCAATAAGATTATGTTGTAAATGTTTTGGAAAATAAGAAAAATAATTCACTGTCCATTTTAGAATTTTTTAAATGTTCCTCTTCACATTTTTATCCTATATGTATTCCACATTGTTATACTCCTGCTACACATACGAAGATTAATTTTGTTTTCATTTTTTTAGTGTGTATGGTGTTTTGCCTGCATAGATGTATGTGTGCCATTTGTGTGCAGCATTTGAGGAAGCCAGAAGAGGGTGTCAGATATGCTTGAACTAGAATTACAGATGGTCGTTAGTTGCCATGTGTTTGCGGGGGACCAAATCAAGGTCCTCTGCAAGGGCTTCAGGTACTCTTAACCGCTGAGCCACCTCTCCATTCCCCTAGGTGAAGTTTTGTGTGCTACATTTTTTTGACAAGACATGCCACCTTGAGGACCTACTGTGTGGTTTCATGGTCTTTATGGAGGCACTTTTCCTGAAAATGTTCATGAATGTTTAAAGTTTCTAACCATTCAGATCATGAAACTCTATCTTTATTTACTGACTAGTGTAAGACTGAGGAAACCTCTATTAGGAATTCTGTATTCCAAGAGAACCAGTGTACGTGACTGTCAGTATTGTGTGGTTAGTCACTGAAGATAAGTTCAGTTCTGACAGCTTCTTCTGTGTCTTTTGTCTGCTTTAATCCCTCATTTGCTCAGAAAGTGATACTGTCCCATGTAGTACTCATAATTCAGTAGAGCCCCACTCCCAACAGCTACCATAACTGGGTCTTCTATACCCATAACTTACTGGTCACCCAGGTTAAAAAATAATCTCTCCCTGTTTCCCACTTAGAAAAGGCACAGGAGCTCAAACCACTCTCTACTCCAGTTTGCAGCTCCTCCCTCCTGTCACACAAATTTTGTTTCTTTAAAGGGAATCTTATTCTCTCTACTTATTATTAAAATGTGGTAACAAATAATTAGCATAAACCTACTTCATTTAAAAATGTGATTGAACCCTGTCTCGAAAAAAAATATATATATGATTGAACTCTAATCCCAACTATTTGAGAGGCTGAGGAAAGAGAATTGTGAGATCAATAGGCAGACTAGGCAATAAAGTGAGAGCCTAAGCTAAGATAAATGGAGAGAGAGAGAGAGAGAGAGAGAGAGAGAGAGAGAGAGAGAAGGACATAGATAATAGAAATTATAGACACACAGACAGACGTGGTTAAATATTGTTAGTATAAAAAAAAACCAACTTCATTAACAAGCACAAAAGTCTTATTTTCTTCTGTGGCGCATTTATGTCTTCACTTTAAAGACAGGGTAATGTTTTGATTGAGCACAGGAGACAAGTGGCTTAAAATCTTTTCCTCTTGTCCGCAGATGTTCCAGGACCTGTTGGAGTACCATTCCTCTCTGACAACCTAACCAATGACTCCTGCAAACTTACATGGTTCTCTCCAGAAGATGATGGAGGCTCTCCAATCACCAACTATGTCATTCAGAAGCGGGAAGCTGACCGCAAAGCATGGACCCCTGTGACATACACAGTCACTCGGCAGAACGCTACTGTACAGGGTCTTATTCAAGGGAAATCCTACTTTTTCCGAATTGCAGCTGAAAATAGTATTGGCATGGGCCCATTTGTTGAGACACCAAATGCACTTGTCATCAGAGATCCAATAAGTAAGTACAGTTGAAAACAAGTTTATGGTTGGTTAACCACTTTGCTATTCATTTAATACGACACTGTGGTGTGCATATGTGTGTGTGTGTGTGTGTGTGTGTGTGCCTTACCTGTTAGTCACTTGTCAAGCATTAAGAAGACAACTGATAAGTATCTGGTGTCATTGTATTTGTGACTGTGAAAGAAGTGACAGGCATGTGTATGAGTCATCAAATTACTTTTCTATATTTATTCCATTGTTTTGTAAGTTTGCCATTCGATGATACAAGTTAAAAACTGAATCATTTTCCTAATTCTCAAACTGCTGACTCTGAAGACCTTTTGTTATTTAACCCAAACGAAGCTCTGTTTCCTCATCTATGTTGAGGACATTGGGTTCCTTGGAATCTTTCTCACCCTAATAGTTCTATGGTGATAACAGTTTTGAGATTCATTGAAGCTGATGGTTTGGTTTTTAAAAGTAATCCTCAGCAAATGGTACTTTTGCTACTCTTCTATATTCTCACTGTGACACTCTTCATTGTTATAATATTTACAGCTGTACCAGAGAGACCCGAAGACCTAGAGGTCAAAGAAGTCACTAAAAATACTGTGTCTTTGACTTGGAATCCTCCCAAGTACGATGGTGGATCAGAAATTATTAACTATGTCTTAGAAAGCCGCCTCATTGGCACTGAGAAGTTCCACAAAGTCACAAATGACAACCTGCTTAGCAGAAAATACACTGTGAAAGGCTTGAAAGAAGGTGATACCTATGAGTACCGCGTCAGTGCTGTCAATATCGTTGGACAAGGCAAGCCATCATTTTGCACCAAGCCAATCACTTGCAAAGATGAGCTGGGTATGTGTCTGCTACAGTTCATACTTTGAAAACATCTACATCTATAGCCTTATCGTAGGACAGCAAAATTGACTACTGTCTATAATTCTACATTTTAGCTCCTCCAACCCTTGACCTCGACTTCAGAGACAAGCTTACAGTCAGAGTTGGTGAAGCTTTCGCCCTCACTGGCCGTTACTCGGGCAAACCAAAGCCTAAGGTTGATTGGTTCAAAGACGAAGCTGATGTGCTGGAAGATGACCGCACTCACATAAAGACTACTCCCACAACACTTGCTCTCGAGAAGACTAAGTCCAAACGCTCAGATTCTGGAAAATACTGTGTAGTTGTAGAGAACAGTACAGGCTCCAGGAAAGGTTTCTGTCAAGTCAATGTTGTTGGTATGTTTTATTTATCTTATCAAGAATAATAGACCCTTTTTCCTTTTAGGAGCAGAAGTGATGATAATGTTTTGTGTTATGATTTTTTTTTCTGTTCTTTTCTTTCTGCAGACCGTCCTGGACCACCAGTAGGACCTGTCATTTTTGATGAGGTCACCAAAGAATACATGGTTATTTCTTGGAAGCCACCTCTAGATGATGGAGGAAGTGAAATTACCAATTATATTATTGAGAAGAAGGAGCTGGGTAAAGACATTTGGATGCCTGTGACATCTGCCAGTGCTAAAACAACATGCAAAGTCCCAAAACTGCTTGAAGGAAAAGATTATATCTTCCGGATTCATGCTGAGAATCTGTATGGAATAAGTGACCCTCTGGTGTCTGACGCAATGAAAGCCAAAGACCGTTTCAGTATGTAATATGGTGGAGGGATGACCCAGTGCTTGACAGTGTTATTAGGGAGGTTTAAACTTTTAACACATTTTGCTAACATCTGTTTCAGGAGTTCCTGATGCACCTGAGCAGCCAATTGTCACAGAGGTCACCAAAGACTCTGCATTAGTAACCTGGAACAAGCCAAATGATGGAGGAAAACCCATCACAAACTACATCCTGGAGAAGAGGGAAACTATGTCTAAACGATGGGTTAGAGTTACCAAAGAGCCTATCCATCCATACACTAAGTTTAGGGTTCCTGACCTTCTAGAAGGATGCCAGTATGAATTCCGGGTTTCTGCAGAAAATGAAATCGGTATTGGAGACCCAAGTCCACCATCCAAACCAGTCTTTGCTAGAGATCCAATTGGTACAGTATTAAAACATTCATTCAGTTTTCATATTACCCAATCTTTCTCAGCTATATTTTAACTTCTTTTATTTTTTTTCTTTTATTATGTAGCTAAACCAAGCCCACCTATTAATCCTGAAGCAATAGACACAACATGTAATTCAGTTGATCTAACTTGGCAGCCACCACGTCACGATGGTGGGAGCAAGATACTGGGATATATTGTGGAGTACCAGAAAGTTGGAGATGAAGAGTGGAGACGAGCCAATCACACTCCTGAGTCATGCCCTGAAACTAAATATAAAGTCACTGGTCTCAGGGATGGTCAGACCTATAAGTTCCGAGTGCTGGCAGTCAATGAGGCTGGTGAATCAGACCCGGCCCATGTTCCTGAACCAGTTCTAGTAAAGGACCGACTTGGTGAGTGAGATGTTGGGATCTGCAATTGTGACCAAATAGGTGCCTGTTGTATATGCTTTACTATAGTATGCACTAATGAATCCAACCTGAAGGCATTTTTCCTTGTTTTAGAACCTCCTGAGCTGATCCTTGATGCCAATATGGCAAGAGAACAACACATTAAGGTGGGTGACACCCTAAGACTTAGTGCCATCATCAAAGGAGTGCCATTCCCAAAGGTGACCTGGAAAAAAGGAGACAGAGAGGCTCCAACAAAAGCACAAATTGATGTCACTCCAGTTGGAAGCAAGCTTGAAATCCGTAATGCTGCCCATGAAGATGGTGGAATTTATTCCCTAACTGTGGAGAATCCAGCTGGTTCAAAAACTGTCTCAGTAAAAGTACTGGTCTTGGGTACGCGTTTTAATATTCTTGCCATTAAAATAAAAGCACCTCAAATATATATTTTTTCTTGTCACTTATCTATTACTTAATACTTTTCAGATAAACCTGGGCCACCTAGAGATCTGGAAGTCAGTGAAATTAGGAAAGATTCTTGTTACCTTACTTGGAAGGAGCCACTGGATGATGGTGGTTCTGTCGTGACCAACTATGTGGTTGAGAGGAAAGACGTTGCCACTGCCCAGTGGTCCCCTCTTTCAACCACGTCAAAGAAGAAGAGCCACATGGCTAAACATCTGAATGAAGGCAATCAGTACCTCTTCCGAGTAGCTGCTGAGAACCAATATGGACGTGGTCCTTTTGTTGAAACACCTAAGCCCATCAAGGCTCTGGATCCTCTCCGTGAGTTACTCTCTCTGAATATAACACTTATTGTTTAACTAGATTTGGGATTATTGCTTATTCATCATAACTTTTCTTTCAAAGATCCCCCAGGGCCACCCAAGGACCTACACCACGTAGATGTCGACAAGACTGAAGTCTCTCTTGTCTGGAATAAACCAGACCGTGATGGTGGCTCGCCAATCACAGGATATTTGGTGGAGTATCAAGAAGAAGGTGCCCAGGACTGGATTAAGTTCAAGACTGTGAAAAACTTAGAGTGTGTTGTTACGGGCTTACAACAAGGAAAGACCTATAGATTCCGAGTAAAAGCTGAAAACATCATAGGTCTTGGTCTCCCTGACACAACTATCCCAATAGAGTGTCAAGAGAAACTAGGTGAGTTTTGGGTTGGCATTATTATTTTATTTCTTCTTTAAATTATTCGTACTGTAAAAATTCAAATCTAATGGCCTCCTGTTTTCTTTCTAGTGCCTCCATCTGTGGAATTAGATGTGAAATTAATTGAAGGGCTCGTTGTAAAGGCTGGTACCACAGTGAGATTCCCTGCCATCATAAGAGGTGTACCTGTTCCTACTGCAAAGTGGGCAACTGATGGGATTGAGATTAACACGGATGACCACTACACAGTTGAGACCGACAGCTTCTCATCAGTGCTGACCATTAAGAACTGCTTACGGAAGGATACTGGGGAATATCAACTCACAGTTTCCAATGCAGCTGGTACCAAAACAGTCGCTGTCCATCTTACTGTTCTTGACGTTCCCGGTCCACCAACAGGTCCTATTAATATTCTGGATGTCACACCTGAATACATGACCATCTCATGGCAACCCCCTAAGGATGATGGAGGAAGCCCCGTGATAAATTACATTGTCGAGAAACAAGATACAAGGAAAGGCACGTGGGGTGTCGTCTCTGCCGGAAGCAGTAAGCTGAAGCTGAAGGTCCCACATCTCCAAAAAGGCTGTGAATATGTTTTCAGAGTCAAAGCCGAGAACAAGATGGGTGTGGGTCCTCCCCTTGACTCCACACCTACTGTTGCTAAACACAAGTTCAGTCCTCCATCTCCTCCAGGTAAACCAGTGGTAACTGACATTACTGAGAACGCCGCGACGGTGTCTTGGACCCTGCCAAAATCTGACGGCGGCAGCCCAATAACTGGCTATTACGTAGAACGTCGAGAAATAACGGGCAAGTGGGTGAGGGTCAACAAAACGCCTATCGCTGACCTGAAGTTCAGGGTGACCGGACTCTATGAGGGAAATACATATGAGTTCAGAGTTTTTGCTGAAAATCTTGCTGGATTAAGCAATCCATCCCCAAGTTCTGATCCAATAAAAGCTTGCCGGCCCATCAAACCACCAGGGCCACCTATAAATCCTAAGCTGAAAGACAAGAGCAAAGAATCTGCCGACCTGGTGTGGACAAAGCCCCTCAGTGATGGTGGCAGCCCCATTCTCGGATATGTAGTAGAATGTCAGAAGCCTGGCACAGCACAGTGGGATAGGATTAATAAGGATGAACTCATCAGGCAGTGTGCCTTCAGGGTCCCTGGACTGATTGAAGGGAATGAATACAGATTCCGCATAAAGGCGGCCAATATTGTAGGTGAGGGAGAGCCAAGAGAACTCGCAGAATCTGTGATTGCAAAAGACATCCTTCATCCTCCAGAAGTAGAACTTGATGTTACATGCCGTGACGTCATTACCGTTCGGGTGGGACAGACTATCCGCATTCTTGCTCGAGTCAAAGGCAGACCTGAGCCAGACATAACTTGGTCTAAGGAGGGCAAAGTACTGGTCAAAGACAAGCGGGTCGACCTCATCCACGATCTACCTCGTGTTGAGTTACAGATTAAAGAAGCTGTCAGAGCTGACCACGGCAAATATATCATCTCTGCTAAGAATAGCAGTGGACATGCCCAAGGGTCAGCCATTGTTAACGTCCTCGACAGACCCGGGCCTTGCCAGAATCTGAGGGTTAGCAATGTAACCAAGGAAAACTGCACAATTTCTTGGGAGAACCCACTAGATAACGGTGGCTCAGAAATTACAAATTTCATAGTAGAATATCGTAAACCAAATCAGAAAGGCTGGTCAATCGTTGCCTCAGATGTCACCAAGAGACTGATCAAGGCCAACCTGCTAGCCAACAATGAATACTATTTCCGTGTTTGTGCAGAGAATAAAGTAGGCGTTGGGCCAACCATTGAAACAAAAACTCCGATTCTGGCCATCAACCCTATTGACAGGCCAGGTGAGCCTGAGAACCTTCATATTGCAGACAAAGGAAAGACATTCGTCTACCTAAAGTGGCGACGGCCTGACTATGATGGTGGCAGCCCAAATCTATCATACCATGTTGAGAGGAGGCTGAAGGGCTCTGCTGACTGGGAAAGAGTACACAAAGGAAGTATTAAGGAAACCCACTACATGGTGGACAAGTGTGTTGAAAACCAGATTTATGAGTTCAGAGTACAAACTAAGAATGAGGGTGGGGAAAGTGATTGGGTAAGGACAGAGGAAGTTGTTGTGAAGGAAGACTTACAGAAGCCAGTCCTGGATCTAAAATTAAGTGGGGTGCTAACTGTCAAAGCTGGGGACACCATTAGACTCGAGGCAGGTGTGAGAGGCAAACCATTCCCAGAAGTTGCCTGGACCAAGGACAAAGATGCTACAGATCTAACAAGATCACCACGGGTCAAGATTGATACCAGTGCCGAGTCATCGAAATTCTCTCTTACCAAAGCCAAGAGAAGCGACGGTGGTAAATACGTCGTCACGGCAACTAATGCAGCCGGCAGTTTCGTGGCCTATGCTACCGTCAACGTCTTAGATAAGCCCGGTCCTGTAAGAAACCTGAAAATCACCGATGTGTCCAGTGATAGGTGCACTATCCGCTGGGATCCACCGGAAGACGATGGTGGCTGTGAAATTCAAAATTACATTCTAGAAAAATGTGAGAGCAAGAGAATGGTATGGTCAACCTATTCCGCTAACGTCTTGACGCCCAGCGCTACAGTGACTCGTCTCATAGAAGGGAATGAATATATCTTCAGAGTCCGTGCGGAAAACAAGATAGGCACAGGACCCCCGACAGAAAGTAAACCAGTCATAGCAAAAACCAAGTATGACAGGCCCGGCCGCCCTGACCCTCCAGAAGTCACCAAAGTAAGCAAAGAAGAGATGACTGTGGTTTGGAATGCCCCCGAATACGACGGTGGGAAGTCTATCACAGGATACTATTTGGAGAGAAAGGAAAAACATGCCGTCCGCTGGGTCCCTGTTAACAAGAGCGCCATCCCTGAGAGACGCCTGAAAGTGCAGAATCTCCTCCCAGGACACGAGTATCAGTTCCGCGTCAAGGCAGAAAATGAGGTTGGCATTGGAGAACCAAGCTTACCATCAAGACCAGTGGTGGCAAAAGATCCCATAGGTAAGATGCTCCTCCTGTTTCTAACATTAAGCCAGTTCTTAAACTTACGTGTAGAAGTATTTGACAAACAGGTTGCTCCATATTTTTTAAACAGCATTTTCTCCAAATAGACCTTTTTAATCATGTCATCAAAAAATATGCACTGGTAGATTCTAACTTTTAGAAAGGAAAATAAAGAAGTCCTGGGAATTAAGAAATTAAAATGACCTTGTTTGGATTGAAAATGAACTATAAAATAATACGTTAAAATATCATGGGGCTGAGGAGATGGCTTAGTTGGTAAAGTGCCTGCCACAGAAGCCCGAGTTCAGGTCACCAGCACTCATGTTCAAAGCCAGGCATGACAGCACACATCTATAACCCCAGGGCTAAGAGGAAGACATAGATGGGCAGATCCCTGGAGTTCACTGGCCACCCAGTCTAGCCAATTGGTAAGCAATAGTTTCAGTGAGAGACTCTATATCAAACAATAAGGTAGAAACCAATAGAGGACACCCAGGGTTGACCTCTGGCCTAAACATGCATGAACTCATATGTACACACACTCAAACATGAGCACACATACACAGTAAACGCAGGAAAAAGAATAGAATCAGCCCGGCGGTGGTGGTGTACGCCTTTAATCCCAGCACTTGGGAGGCAGGCAGATCTCTGTGAGTTTGAGGCCAGCCTGGTCTATAGAGCGAGATCCAGGACAGGCATCAAAACTACACAGAGAAACCCTGTCTCAAAAAACCAAAAAAAGAAAAAAATAAAGAGTAGAATCACTAGTGATAATTAACTATGTGTACACTTTTTTTTTTAATATAATTTACTTTCAGAACCACCTGGTCCGCCAACCAATTTCAAAGTGGTTGACACAACCAAAAACTCCATAACTCTCGCATGGGGAAAACCAGTCTATGACGGCGGTGCACCCATAATTGGATACGTTGTAGAAATGAGACCCAAAATCGCAGATGCGTCCCCGGACGAGGGCTGGAAGAGGTGCAATGCTGCTGCTCAGCTGGTCCGCCTGGAATTCACAGTCACCAGCTTGGATGAGAACCAGGAGTACGAGTTCAGGGTGTGTGCCCAAAATCAAGTCGGCATTGGGCGCCCTGCAGAACTAAAGGAAGCCGTCAAACCCAAGGAGATCCTAGGTGAGGCTTCCCTTTAGTGGTGGGCACCCATCCACATCCATTCCCCTGGGGCTCCCTCATGTCTCAAGAGCCAACTGATGTCTCTGATGTCATCTGCAGAGCCTCCGGAGATCGACTTGGATGCCAGCATGAGGAAGCTGGTCGTGGTGAGGGCAGGCTGCCCTGTTCGACTCTTTGCAATAGTGAGAGGACGGCCCGCCCCCAAAGTCACGTGGCGCAAAGTGGGTATTGACAATGTGGTCAGAAAAGGGCAAGTCGACCTGGTAGACGCCATGGCCTTCCTTGTCATCCCCAATTCCACCCGCGATGACTCGGGGAAATACTCCTTGACCCTTGTGAACCCGGCAGGAGAAAAGGCTGTTTTCGTGAATGTGAAAGTACTAGGTACGCCGTCCAAAAGCGCGTTGTTTTCCCTGCTCCCAAAGCAAATGAGTTAGTGAGAATGCTGATGAGACACGTGTTCTGAGTCTGTGGCTCTTTACAGATACGCCTGGACCTGTGTCTGATTTAAAAGTTTCGGATGTCACTAAAACATCATGCCACGTGTCCTGGGCCCCTCCTGAAAATGATGGCGGGAGCCAAGTGACACATTACATTGTGGAGAAACGTGAGGCAGAAAGAAAAACGTGGTCAACAGTTACACCCGAAGTGAAGAAGACAAGCTTCAACGTAACCAACCTTGTCCCTGGGAACGAATATTTCTTCCGAGTAACCGCTGTCAACGAATACGGCCCCGGTGTCCCAACAGATGTCCCCAAACCTGTGCTTGCATCAGATCCTCTCAGTAAGCCATCTCCTTTCTTTCTCCTTTCGGCTCTAATCATCTAGTTTATCAAGGTCAAGAGATCAATATGATTATACTCTACTGGAAGGAACTTGATTTATGAAAGCCCACAGTGCAATAAATATCTAACTCCCCCAGATAAAACTCGTATTAGTTGCTTCATGTTCTACTTTATTTTCAAGATGTTAAACTACACATCCCATACACTTTAGCACAAAGGTCAGACTGAAACTCTTACATACATTAACAGAGGGGATTATGAAGTTACCTAATTCTCTAAATTATGTTCTTTTTCTAGGTGAGCCGGATCCTCCAAGAAAACTTGAAGTGACAGAAATGACAAAGAACAGTGCCACACTGGCCTGGTTACCTCCCTTGCGTGACGGGGGTGCTAAAATTGATGGCTATATCATTAGTTACAGAGAGGAAGACCAGCCTGCAGATCGCTGGACAGAGTACTCGGTGGTCAAAGACCTCAGCCTTATCGTCACTGGCCTAAAGGAAGGAAAGAAATACAAATTTAGAGTTGCGGCTAGAAACGCTGTTGGAGTCAGCCTGCCAAGGGAAGCTGAAGGGGTCTATGAAGCCAAAGAACAGCTGTGTACGTTGTTTTCATTTTCTGTGTGTGGATGTGTGCTTGAGTGAATATCTGCTCCTCCTGTCTGGCTCTTCTGAGTAGTAGTTTCTAAATACTAAAAATTGTACTTATCTTTGTAAATAGTCACTGCTTCCTTTATACCATGTGATGAAAAGCTCATTTGGGTCGACATTTCTCCTTGAGTTATCAAGTTCTGTGCACACAGAATAGGAAACTGTATCTAGGCTTATGTAGGCTATATCTGATGTTTTCTATTGCATTTAAGAATTTTTAAAAATATTGGTAGCTTGGTCCTCTTGTGGGCCTCCTAACAGTGGGAACAGGGGCTGTCTCTGACTCTTTTACAGGCTTTTGGGACCTTCCTCCTCATTCTGGGTCACCTTGCCCAGCCTTAATACATGGGGAGGTGCTTAGTCTCACAGCAACTTGATACGGCACATGTCATGTTGATACTCACAGGAGACCAGCCCTTTCCAGAACAGAAACAGAGGAGTGGATTAGGGGATGGGAACAGAAACAGGGCTAGGGAATAGGGACTGAGAGGAGAGGAGAGGAGAGGAGAGGAGAGGAGAGGAGAGGAGAGGAGAGGAAATGGTGGCCAGGATGTAAAATAAATAAATTATTTTATTTTAAAAATTTCAATTACAAAAAACTGGTTATAAATTCAGTAACACCTAGTGAGCTACAACCCACAATCTGAAAAAACCAGAAAAATTCCCCACCTAAGAAAATGGGTTTTGTTTCCACTCTCAGTGCCACCAAAGATCCTCATGCCCGAGCAAATAACTATTAAAGCTGGGAAGAAGCTCCGCGTCGAAGCTCATGTGTATGGAAAGCCCAACCCGATCTGTAAATGGAAGAAAGGAGATGATGAAGTTGTCACATCCAGCCACCTGGCCATCCATAAAGCAGACAATTCTTCAGTTCTGATCATAAAGGATGTCACCAGGAAAGACAGTGGTTACTATAGCCTCACAGCAGAGAACAGCTCCGGGACAGACACTCAGAAAATCAAAGTTACAGTCATGGGTAGGTTTCACATGAGACAAGTGGCCATTAAAATATGGAGATCAGAAGGGTAACTTTTTTTTTAACTATTAAATCTCTGGTCTTACGTTTCTTTCCTCTTGGTTTATGCAGATGCTCCTGGGCCCCCCCAGCCTCCATTTGACATCTCTGATATAGATGCTGATGCTTGCTCCCTGTCTTGGCACATCCCTCTTGAGGATGGAGGCAGTAACATCACCAATTACATAGTAGAGAAATGTGATGTAAGCCGTGGGGATTGGGTCACAGCTCTAGCTTCGGTCACCAAGACTTCCTGCAGGGTTGGAAAGCTGATCCCTGGACAGGAGTATATCTTCCGGGTCCGTGCTGAAAACAGATTTGGCATTTCTGAGCCTCTTACATCTCCAAAGATGCTTGCTAAGTTCCCATTTGGTGAGTGTTTTTGTTGTTGTTGTTG
>CABHPP010108067.1:9960-36852 GCA_902168425.1 Peromyscus attwateri
TCTCTCTCTCTCTCTCTCTCTCTCTCTCTCTCTCTCTCTCTCTCTCCCTCTCTCTCTCTCCTTCCCTCCCTCCCTCCCTCCACACCTTGGACAGCGGGTGGCTGTTTTGAAATTCCCTCGGATTTCTACTGTTCTAAGAAGACTTGGTAAGCCAATTGCCATATCAAATATTTTAAAGGGAACTATTTAAAAGAAAATTTTTTCCACATTAAAAAAAAATGGGTTTTCTGTGTGCATTGGAAGAAAATTGGGCTTTGTTTGCAAATTTAGGCAATGTGACAATGGAACAACTGTATGGGATGATTAATATTGATCAAATTATGCAATTTATTACTATGTTTATACTCATTTTACTATTTAAAAAGATAGTCAATTTAAGTGCCAGGATGACAGTTTTAGAAATTAACAGTGAAGTTGTTCCAAGATTGGATCATACGGTTACAGAAAGAAAGCCTGTTTTTACACAGTCACCCTTAATTTGTCCGGTAACCGTACAACAGATGCCTGATCAAATGACTACACAAAATATTTGGGCTCCAATTGACATGTTGGATTTATGAAGGTTTAAGGAGGCAATAGTATCTTATGGCATGCATTCCCCATATGTAAAGCAAATGTTAAACTCTTGGTCGACATATAATAGGATTACACCACAGGACTGGTGGGAGCTGGCACAGGCTGTTCTAGAGCCAAGCCAGAAGCTCCAGTGGCACATTTATTTTAAGGATGAAGCTAAAAACATAGAAAAACAATGGAGGGATAAAGGAATACAAGTCTGCCAGGATCAGCTTATTGGAGAAGGCCAATATGCTTCAGTACAAACACAATGTCTATATGATATCCAAATCTTAATTCTATGTCGAACGGCAGCCTTGAATGCATGGGACAGAGTTGAGGAACCAGGAAAAAAAGCTGAGTCATTTACAAAAGTTACACAAGGCCCAAAAGAATCTTTCACAGATTTTTTACAAAGACTGGCTTCAGCAGTAAAGAGAACGGTCCCTGATTCAGAAGCTAGTCAGATAATAATTGAATCTTTGGCCTTTGAGAACACGAATGCAGCATGCAAAAGGATAATCAGGCCATTAAAGGCAAGATCTGCACCCTTGGAAGACTGGATTAGAGACACAGTTAATGTGGAGGCTCATGACCATGATGATATGTGGGTAGGAGAAGCAATTTCAAAAGGTTTGAGGAATGTTAGATGTTTTGGATGTGGAAAGCAAGGACATTTGAAAAGGGACTGTAAACAGGTTATTTCTAGGAACAATGTTTCTTCAAGGAACAATGGTAACAGAATGCCCCTTCCTTCTGGAGTATGCAAGAGACAGACAAGGTAATCCATTGCCTCAGTCTTCGGGAAACTCCCAGAGGGGCCTCATGCAGGCCCCGATAGCAAATCCAGTTCAGGCCTTTCCTGCAGTCGTAGAGGAAACCCCTGCTCAGAGCAATTAAATAACCAAATGCCTATCGGAATAAACCATGCTGGTCAGGATGATGAGACAGAGAGAATAGAAAATTCAGGAAAGAGCATAAAGAAAATTTTTTGGCAAACTTCTATTAATGAACAAAGACCAAAATTAACGGTAAAAATCAATGGTGTTTTGTTGTCTGGTCTGGTAGACACAGGTGCTGACGTTACCATAATTGCACCAGAATTTTGGCATCCAACTTGGCCTCTTCAGGAGGTAAATGTTCAATTGTTAGGAATTGGGACATTATCTCGAGTAAAACAGAGTGCAAGATGGCTCGAATGTATAGGTCCAGAAGGACAGAGAGGTAAATTAAAGCCATATGTGGCTAACATAGCTATGAACCTGTGGGGTCGAGACCTGTTGCAACAATGGAATACTCAGATTAACATCCCTCCAGTCTCAGAAACAAATCATAAACTAGCACATGTTTCTGAGAGAAATATTAGAAGGCATTATTCTGAGTGGTCACCAGCCATCCATATTATACAAGAACAGGGCACAACAACTGATGATCTCCCAAAGATACCAACAGCTCTACCTTTAAAATGGTTAACAGACAAGCCTGTATGGGTTCAGCAATGGCCTTTAACAACAGAGAAACTCCAGGCTTTAGAAGAGCTGGTAGAAGAGCAGTTAAATGCTCAGCATATTGAAGAATCAACCAGCCCTTGGAATTCTCCTGTATTTGTTATTTTTTTTTTTTTTTGGTTTTTCGAGACAGGGTTTCTCTGTGTAGCTTTGTGCCTTTCCTGGAGCTCACTTGGTAACCCAGGCTGGCCTCGAACTCACAGAGATCCACCTGGCTCTGCCTCCCGAGTGCTGGGATTAAAGGCGTGCGCCACCAATGCCCGGCTTCTGTATTTGTTATTAAAAAGAAATCTGGTAAATGGAGAATGGTAACAGACCTTAGAGCAATTAACAAAGTAACTCAGCCAATGGGCTCTCTACAATCTGGAATTCCTTTGCCTACTCTGTTACCAAAAGGATGGCCTCTCATAGTTATTGATTTAAAAGACTGTTTCTTTTCAATACCCTTACAAGAAAAAGACAGAGAAAGATTTGCTTTCACAGTGCCTACTTATAACAATTCTCAACCGGTTAAAAGATTTCAATGGAGGGTCCTACCACAGGGAATGTTGAATAGCCCAACTCTGTGCCAAAATTTTGTACAACAGCCATTAGAAATGATACGTAAAAAATTTCCTAAATCTATAATTTATCATTATATGGATGATATTTTACTAGCTGACTCAAATGCAGATACTTTAGAAAGAATGTTTGAAAAAGTAAAGAAAATTTTGCCTTGCTGGGGATTACAAATTGCTCCTGAAAAGATTCAAAAAGGAAATTCTATTAATTATTTAGGATATAAAATAGAGCTACAAAAAATTAGACCCCAAAAGGTGCAAATTAGGAGAGATAGACTACAGACTCTTAATGACTTTCAAAGATTATTTGGAGACATTTCTCATCTACGAACTAGTGTTGGGGTAAAAAATGATGAACTGAATAATTTGTTCAAAACCTTAGAAGGTGACAAGGACTTAAATAGTCCAAGAGACTGAAGCTGAGAAAGAATTAGCCTTGGTAGAAAAGAAAGTACATGAAGGACACGTGGATCGTATTGATCCAAAGCTAGATTGCATTTTGGTTATTTTACCTTCTAGGCATTCTCCTACAGGAATATTAATGCAGAGGGAAGATATTATATTGGAATGGATATTTTTACCAAATAAACCAAATAAAAAATTAAAAACTTATGTGGAAAAGATCTCTGACTTGATTTGGAAAGGAAAATTGAGACTTCGTCAATTAGCAGAAATAGACCCAGCAGAAATTGTCGTACCTTTAACTAAGGAAGACATTGAAAAACTATGGACAGAAAGTGAACCTTGGCGAAGAGTTTGCAGTGATTTTTTGGGAGAAATTAACAGCAAATATCCCAAAAGCGATAGAATTGATCTTATAAAGAGAGCTGATTGGATCTTGCCTCGAATTGTACGCAAAAAACCCATATCTGGAGTTCATACATTTTATACAGATGCCAACAAACAGGGAAAAGCAGGTTACAAATCTGAAAATTTAAGTAGAGTGGTTCAAAGTCCTTATAATTCAGTTCAAAAATCAGAATTGTATGCTATTCTGTTGGTATTAATGGATTTTTCAGAACCTCTCAACATAGTAACTGACTCTCAGTATGCTGAAAGAGGGGTATTACATATTGAGACTGCTGAATTTATCCCTGATGCTTCAGAATTAACTTCACTATTTATTCAATTACAAGATACCATCAGGAAAAGGAGTCATCCTTTATATATAACTCACATTCGATCTCATACTGGTCTGCCAGGCCCTCTAGCACAAGGTAATGATGAGATTGATAAATTATTGATAGGAAATGTGCTGGAGGCCTCAGAATTTCATAAAAAAACATCATGTCAATAGTAAAGGTTTAAAAAAGGATTTTTCCATAACCTGGCAACAAGCCAAAGAAATAGTAAAGAAATGTCCTACTTGTTCCTTTTACAATCAGACGCCATTACCAGCAGGATGTAACCCAAAGGGTACTCAGAAGAATGAAATCTGGCAGATGGATGTGTTTCACTTTGCAGAATTTGGAAAATTGAAATATGTACACCACACAATCGATACTTATTCAGGATTTCAATGGGCAACTGCCTTGAGTTCTGAAAAAGCTGATTCTGTAATCACTCATTTATTAGAAGTTATGGCTATCATGGGTATACCTGCACAAATCAAAACTGACAATGCTCCATCATATGTCTCTGTTAAAATGAAGCAGTTTTTTGCTTATTATGATATAAAGCATATTACAGGTATACCACATAATCCTACAGGTCAAGCAGTTATAGAAAAATCAAACAGAACTCTAAAGGATATGCTAAATAAACAGAAAGGGGTAACAAAAACCCCCAGAAATAGACTGCATAATGCTCTATTAACTTTGAATTTTCTCAATGCCAATGAGAAAGGAACAACAGCTGCAGAGAGACATTGGATAATAGAAAAAACTACAGAATTGAATCAGCCTATATACTTTAAGGATGTGCTGACCTCAGAATGGAAACCAGGATATGTGCTACGTTGGGGACGAGGTTTTGCTTTTGTTTCTACAGGAGAAGATAAGCTGTGGGTACCATCAAAATTGATAAAGGTTCGATTTGAACAAGAGACCTCTTAATTAGAGAGGTGATAGTTCATCAACCAGCATGAACATCCAATTTAAACTAACTTATACCAGTGACACGCTTCCTCTAACAAGACCACACCCACTCCAACAAAGCCACACCTCCTAATAGTGCCACTTCCTATAAGATTATAGGATTATGGGATTATGGGAACCAATTACATTCAAACTACCATAGTGGTCTATCAATTGCTTCTCTCCTTTGACAGCTTATGCAGTATTTTCTTGTGCCATGGAAGCTAGGAGGAGGCTCCAAGGTTAGATCCAGCTCAAATCATCTGAATCCTGTGTTTTAAGTGTGTGATGTTTTCAGCAATAGAGGCTTACCTTCAACCTCTGAGAGGCAACCAAGAGATACATCAATGATCTGTATTGTTTTGGGAATCACTTGGACCCCCTGAACGATTATGGGAAAGGAGGTTTCCCATGCCTGGTACTGGGGTTTCTGTTAGTCTGGGGTTCTTATGGGGAATATTGACAGCCCAGGTGGCATAACTTCCCTTAAGATGTGTATGATCTACACATCTTGATGTCTGGAAAACAGAGACATGACACCAGTGAAAAAAGTGTCACATTCCAAGCGTACAGACAGAACCTGGATTGGCCTGAAATGTCTTGAATTTACTATGTCCATTGTTGAAACTGAGCTTTATAAAGCGTCTTGTATACACTAATATGTGAATCCTATCAACTGGTAAAGAAAAAATAACCAAAATGTCAGCACCCTTTCCTAATTAAAATTACACCAGAAGACTTGAGAAATCCATGCCCAACTGGAGGCCCTAACCAGCCTCACACAGATAAGCACTCAGGACCAAATAGCCATTGCTATTCCCCAGGTCCAAGTGCCCTGTCGACTACTTTTCATTTAGTCCTCTCAGTCTTCTCTAGAATAAACCAGGCTTTCCTTTTCTACATCCTCCCTATCACCATTGGCCCCTTGCTCAAGGGAGCACAAGGTGTGCAAAGCACAGCCCCTGTATACTTCCCTCTTCCTCCTTTGGCATCTGCCCATAGCAACCCAGTGTCTGGGGACAGCAGCTGCTGAACACTCTGCCATCCCAGTTGTCAGCCCATCTCCATCTAGGACACTGCCAGCCCTTATTCCAATGCTGTGGGGGAGAGACGCTGTGACAGACTGGACTCTTAGAGAGGGTCTGACTAGGGCTCTAGAGTCATCCTACCCTTTAGTCATCAAAGGCTCCAGAGTTTAACCTTCTTTGTACCCAGAGGATTAGCCTAGAGTTGTTGGGAGCAAAGAATGGAGTTTATAACAGGCCAAGACCTGTTATGAGGTGGGACTGGAGGATCACTCACTTCCCTGTATTTCTCTATCACAGAATGAGTTACAGTGCATTGCTACCTATAGCAACACTGAGAGCACCAGCTGGGAGTGGTAGGGCAGCTCTGTAATCCTGCCACTTGGGAAGCCAAAGCAAGTGGGTCAAGAGTTTGATGCCATCTTGGGCTATGTAGTGGGTTCAAGGCCAGCTTGAATCATGCCCTTGTCTCAGGAAAAAAAAATTCTTTAAGCAAATTAAAGCCTTGTGTTATAGCAACCCCTGAAGAAGGGCAGTATTGGCCCAGTAAAACCTTACAGATGTGTAAATGCAACCAAGCTTTGTTCTAAGCAATGTCTTATCCGTGGAGATTGTACCGTTTAGAATCTTTGGCATTTATAGTTCTATTTATCATGGAGGTCAATTGCAACTTTTCACACTTTCCTTTCAAAACATTTTTACAAATGTTATCTCCCTGATTGGAGAAAATAACCACTTAGATAACTTCAACCTTTCTTGTTTCCACTTTAGCATGCATTAAGGTGTTTAGGCTGAAACTAACCCCATGGCTGGCTAGGAAGGGCCAAGCCCACAGGCTGAAATGGATGCCTGCCTTCACTCCTCTGCCAGGGTGACAGGAAAGTAGAGGATGCAAAGAGGACTTTGAAAGCAGAGAAGAATTCATTTCAGCTCGATTTATTTCATTACTACATTTTTCTTCACTTGGGGGTTAAAACACAAAGTAGCGGATTTCATTGTGGCATTTTCATACATATGCCGCAGGACACTTTGCTCTCTTTTCTTATTAGGTCTTATTATTCTTTTAATGTCACTTTCCCAGCTCGAGAAAAAAAAACAGAATACCAGTGGGAAAGACACTGTGAACTCTCTACTGTGGGTCCTTTCCAATCATGTTTCACAGGCTGTGGACCTAGAAATAACCACAGATAATTTGACAAATATACTGACAACCAGGCATTTGCTGAGCCTATCCCATGGGAAAGTGGGGAGGCCAGGGACAAGTACAAGGTACAGGTCAATGACCCCGGAAGGTCCCATCCCTTTGTGCTGTCTTCTAACATCTTTCCGTAATCATCCATCCTCAACATGCACCATCCTGTTCCTGGTTGTGCTGTAATGACAGAAACAAATGGAATTAAAGTCTGTATTCAATAAACTACATTTTGAAGAAAAGTAGGAGCCAATGGGGGGGGGGGGGGGGCTTCCAAGGAGAAGGGGACAGAAGGCAGGTGGTATCAAGGGGGAATGGAGCAGGAAGGGTTAAGTTGAGGGAGAAGGATGGAAAAGTAGAGGGTGGAGCATAGGGAAGGATAATTAGCACAAAGACCTTTGAAAAAGCCATATAAAATCATACTACTGTAGAAGATTCCTTTAAAAATACATATATATATATATATATATAAATATATATATATGACATGAGATTATACTATAAGTGTGGGGGGGGTCAATACCTCTCCCAAACACCATAGGCTAGCCAATAAAAAGTCCAGTACCCGATATGGAGTACCTCTTTTCCAGGTGTTGGTCAGTGGAGTCCCATAGAATCTCCCTCTAAAAAATATTACAGACAACTTCCATTGCTCTTGGTGACCCCCCAGAACCCGATGGTAAGACCCTCTGCTGAAGATGCCATACTTTAAAGAACAGAAATAAGACAGAATCATGCCACACAAATGAGTACTCAGTGTATGCCAGGTACTGTTCTACATATTTTATCTATTAACTCAGTCTTCATCACAACACATTAAGATGTTGTAATACCTTTGTTTACAAATAAAAACTGTTTACAAATGAGGAAACTGAGGCCAAAGGACCTACCTGAGTTCACACTTAAACATAAAATTCTCAACCCCAGCAGTGGGCCCCCACACTCTGTGTAGAGCGCCACCCTTCAGACACATCACTCAAAAAACCAGGCTCCAAACTCACTTTTAAAAGCAAATTCATACGTTTAATGCAGTACTAGTTAATACTGATGATCACATGACTAACATTCACAAGTCATCTTGAAATTCATCTAGGACAGTGGTTCTCAACCTTCCTAATGCTGCGAGCCTTTAGTACAGTTCCTCATGTTGTGGTGACCCGCCCCCAACCATAAAATCATTTTCGTTGCTACTTAAAAACTGTAATTTTGCTACTGTTATGAACCATAATGTAAATACCTGATATGTAGGATGTGTTTTCATTGTTACAAACTGAACACAGCCAAAACATAATGATTAATCACAAAACAATATATAATTATATATGGTGAAATATTTATTTCTAATTACAAATAAATGAAATTTTGTCTTGAAGCATGGTGTAGCATGGGTAACAGTCTTTTTTTTGTTTTGTTTTGTTTTGTTTTTCGAGACAGGGTTTCTCTGTGTAGCTTTGCGCCTTTCCTGGATCTCGCTCTGTAGACCAAGCTGGCCTTGAACTCACAAAGATCCACCTGCCTCTGCCTCCCGAGTGCTGAGATTAAAGGCGTGCGCCACGACCGCCCAGCTTAAGTAACAGTCTTAACAATAAACTACATTGCTATCTTTTGTGACAGTGTGAGTAAAAACCCAATGTCAGTTGGAAGGCTGAGATTGCTTTCTCACCAGATCAGAAATTCTTGGGGCAGTCTTTGCAAGAGCATAACAAAGATCGTCTTCCACAAGTCTACATCTGTATTTAGACTTGATAACTAACGAGCTGGAAATCCGTCTCACAAAGATACGTTACTGGAAATGAAGACGATAGCTCAACGCAGTCTCAGACAGAATAGGATATGACTGCAAACACTTGATCCAGAATTTTGTAACTGCCCTTGTAGAGAAATTAATTCCCAATGCATCTCTGTTAATAAGTCCAACGACCTCCTCGTGAGCTATCTCAGGAACATCTTCCACTGTGACTGTGAATGGCAAGTCCAAATGGGGCGTCAGGTAGATTTGGAAAATAAGATGAAATTTCGTTTGCAAGCCTGTGCAAGTGTTCCTTCCCAGAAACGATCATTATAATGCTTTTGTCTGGTTCAGTGCCATGCTCCTCAAAGAAAGCAGATAAGGTAGGCAACATGTAAATTTTATTTTCATCCTTCCCCACACCCACCCCAAAGCTGAAGTTTCATTTGGAATGATCAGATCTTTTCAGATAAATTGAGGCTTTTGTATTTGGTCTTCCAAGTGTTAAGTTTCATTCAAGATGGCCACCAAGTAAGCTATTTTCTGTAATTCACTTTTATCACTGAAAAGTGCTTTGAACTGCGGTCTTACTTTCTTAGTTTGGGTTTCTATTGCTGTGAAGAGACACCACAAGCACAGAAACTCTTATGAAGAAAATATTTAAGTGGGGTAGCTCACAGTTTCAGAGGTTCAGTCCATTATCGTCACGATGGGGAGCTTGGTGGCATTCAGGCAGATGTGACGCTGGCGACGAGAGTCCTACATCTTTCAGGCTACCGGAAGTCGACTGTTTTACACTGAGTGAAGCTTGAGAAAAAAAGACCTCAAAGCCCCCACACACACACAGTGACACACTTCCTCCTATAAGGTCACACCTCCTACTAGTGCCACTCCCTTTGGGGTCCACTTTCTTTCAAACCACCACACTTCCTGATTTAAAATGTTTTGAATTCATCACGAAGCCCAAAAACACATGTTAAAGCTTTTCCTCTGGACAGCCATCTCACTTCAGTGTGAAATAGCAGAGCCTGTTTGGACTCGTGGCACAGCTGCAAAAACAGTCAACTGTTTAAAGTGCTCGCCGCCTTTACAAACTCGACAGAACTTACACTCTTGTTACTTCTTATAACTCTTGAGGCAGCATCTTCATTGCTACCTATTTAACCAGTGAATCATTCAGTGAGCTCCAGTGACTTTTGGTGATTCACTCAGTGGCAAGCATTGAAATCCAGACTGACATCCTAGCAGAGCTGGAGCACCATCTGTGCAAACACCACAAACCAAGAGATCTTCCGCTCTTTCAGAAATGAACTGACTGTGCCAAATACATCCCTTGTGGTAGTTGTTTCCAGAGGTTTCCAAAAAAGAAACTCATCTTTAAAGTTGCTATCATTAATACACCTCAAGGAACCAGTAATTCAACAGGTTGCCATGTCTGTAGATTCATCAAGCTGGATACTAAATATTGGAAGTGGAGCAGATTTAATTCCCTGGATTACCTGATCAAGAATATCAGCAGACGAGCCTTCTATTCTTCAGCAGACAGTGTCATTAGATAAGGAAAATTGCAGATTCGTCTCTGATCCTAACTCAAACACTGTCTTTGGTCGCTGGCAACAGTAAATCCTCAGCAATGGTGTGAGGTTTCATAGCTCTGGTGATTCTGAGTGCCATCAAATGTGAAGTTTCAGTGGCTGCTACATCTTGTTTGTGGTAGTTGCCACCAGTGATAAGGCTGGCTCTCTTTTCAGTCCATCAGCCTTGCTTCTAACATAGCTGGTATCCTTGCTGGCAAAGCTTGGGTGCTTGCTATCTGGATGCTGTTTGGCTTCATGGATTTGGCTGATGTAACTTCACAACAATTAACACATTGCGGTTTCTCAATCTCTGCCATACTTATTGAGGTAAAACCATACTGTAACAAAACTCCTCACTATGTTTTCCTTTTTTAACATTCTTCTCTACACTATCCATTGTCATGTGATGGTTTCTTTGACGAAAATATGTAACAGTAGCTTTAATAATACAAAAGATGATAAGTAGCTTATATGTATGTGCATGTGTTCATATATATGTTCATAGTTCAGTCAATCCAGTTCATTGAAGATTCCTATGATTTACCATTCTGTTTTGTGGGTTGTTGTTTTTTGTTTTTTTTTTTACATACTTGTTACTATCACAACAAGTATTCACATCAACACAGTTGACTGTAAAAAGACCGATCATCACCTAGATTAACTTCCCATGGTGCAGATAATTTTTTTGCAGTCACTGATGATTTTACAGTACATCATTTTATATTTACCCAGTAATTAAAATTCTTGAAGTATCATTTTTACCTCCATTACTACTACTTTCAACACAGTAGCTGCTCTCTACACATGTGTGACTGATTCACATAAGAATGTTATGGCACCAACCCCTTTCATATACACCTGTATTTGGTCGGGGTGTATGTGATGGGGTTGCCACATGATATATGTGATCACACTGAGTACTCTTATAGGACTATCTGCATATGGGTGGATCCTCCTGGAAATGAACAGAGGAGCAATATCTCAGTTCCTAAGACCATCAGAAATATGTATTTTCTGATGATCTTAGGTGACCCCTGGTCATTCTACCCCAAAGGGATGGTGACTCACATATTGAGAACTATCTAGGTGAATAGTCAAGTAGACACATTAGGTCATTTTTAAATCCTCTTATAATATCACATTTTCAAATAGTCACTTGACTGTCATCAAACTTCTACACTAGGGGACTGAGAGATGGCTCAGAGGTTAAGAGCACAGGCTGCTCTTCCAGAGGTCCTGAGTTCAAGTCCCAGCAACCATATGGTGACTCACAACCATCTGTAATGAGATCTGGCGCCCTCTTCTGTCGTGCAGGCAAACATGCAGGCAGAACACTATATATATAATGAATAAATTTAAAAAAAAAAAAACTTCACTGTTTAAAAATAAAAACTAGCCGGGCACCTTTAATCCCAGCACTCGGGAGGCAGAGGCAGGCAGATCTCTGTGAGTTTGAGGCCATCATGGTCTACAAAGCAAGATCCAAGATAGGCGCAAAGCTACACAGAGAAACCCCGTCACGAAAAACCAAAATAAATAAATAAAAATAAAAAAAACTAAAAACACACATGCAAATGATATTCTATGGACCAAGCAGGTGGTATTTAGGAATATATATGTACACACATACACAC
Source organism: Peromyscus attwateri (assembly GCA_902168425.1). Lineage (NCBI taxonomy): Eukaryota > Metazoa > Chordata > Mammalia > Rodentia > Cricetidae > Peromyscus > Peromyscus attwateri. The sequence goes on from CABHPP010108067.1 coordinate 21,816, forward strand.
ACACACACACACAATAACGATGAAAGGAGAGGCCGTGGAAGAAGAGTGGAGAGGAGAGTGTGGAAGAGTTTAGAGGGAGGAAAGGGAAGGGAGAAATGTAATTATAATCTTAAACTTTTTTAAAATAAAAAATGAATGAACAAAAAAGAAAAACAAAGAAAAAAACAACAACAACAAAAACCCACAGAAACATGGGGCTCCAGAGACAGCTCAGCAGTTAGTTAAGAGGACTTCCTGCTTCGAGAGGACCCTAGTTCAGTTCCCAGTACCCACATCAGGCGGCTCACAACTTCCTGTAAAGCCAGCTTCAGGGAATCAATCCGCCTCCCTCTTCTGGCATCCACAGGTTACCAGCACGTGTGTGCCATACACTCAGAAAGGCGTATGTTCATACACAGGAACACAAAACAGCAGCTGGGTGGTGGTGGTGCCACACACCTTTAATCGCAGCACTTGGGAGGCAGAGGCACAGATCTCTTGAGGTCCAGGACAACCTGGTCTACGGAGGAAGTTCCAGGACAGGCAGGGCTGCACAGAGAAGCCCTGCCTTGGAAAACAAAACAAACTAACAAAAAACAGAAATGTGGGCTGGAGAGGTGGCTCCGCAGCTAAGAGCACTTGCTGTGTTTGCAGAGGACCCAGGTTCAATTCCCAGTGCCCACAAAGTGGCTCATAGTCATCTGTAACTCCAATTTCAGGGGATCCAATCCTCTCTTCTGAGCTCTGATGACACCAGGCACACACACGGCACACATTCATGAAAGCAAAACACTTACACACATAAAAATAAAACTTAAAAAAAAAAAACAGAAACCTAATTAGTGGTGTCAAACAGAAATTCTAGAAATGGTGATATGGACTAAATATGTTGCCCCAAAATCCATGTGTTCCAACTTTATCCCCAGTGTAATGGCTTTTAGAGGCAGGGCCTTTGAGAGGTAATTAGGCCATGTGGATGGAGCCCGTGTGCATGGGATTGGTCTCCCTATAAAAGATCGTGCTGGTACATGATCTCAGACTCGCCCTCCAGAACTATAATATATGTCTCATTATAAGTGGCTCAGTCTACAGCATCCATAACATCAGCTTGAGCTGACTAAGAAAGATGGATTCAATTTTTCCTACGTCCTTGGTCTCCAGTAACTCAAAGTAACTTGATAATGTGCAGTGATGCGCACTGGTGTTTTTCAGCTAAGACTCTCCCACCTGCAGAAACGCCTGGCTCTAACCACGTATTTTCCAGACTCTCCCTGCTAAAGTCTGCAGGTCTTTCAAATCTTTGGACTAGGGAGGCTGTTCAGGAGGTAAAGTGTTTGCTGTCCAAGCCTGAGAACCTGAGTTCAGATCTGCGGCACCCAGGTTTAAAAAAAAAAAAAAGCCAGAGGTGGTGGCATGTGCCTATAATGCCAGCCCTGGGAGATGGCAAGAGGAAGATCCCAGAGGGTCACTGGCCAGGAAGTCTCTAGGTTCAATGAGAGACCCTGTCTCAAATAAGGCAGAGAGCAACAGAGATGGCCTGAGCCTTAAAGACCCAGTCTTCATTCTCTGGCAATCACACACGTTGTCACCAAGGTCTCTCTCAGACACACAGACTGGGTCCAGTGGGAATGGGCATCTCAGGCCTGAGGGAAGTTCTCCATCCTGTTCCTCTGACATCGCAGCTTCCCCCATGGATTTCCCAGGACACATCCATTGTTATCCACCATGACAAGGAGTTTAGAGGCTGACCACTGCCCCCATCCTACCCCACTCCCCTCCCCCAGAAAAAAAAAACACCTTATCGCTTACCTCTTGCTCTGTCTCCATCATTGCCAAGTTTTCTTAATCATCCAGTCTGCACATCTTAGAAGCTGTCTGAGGCCACAAGGGAGAAGAAAGAGCCTTCATAGGTCGTTTCGCCCTCTCTAGCTTAGTCAGATTCCTAAAAGAAAGTCACATTCAGCCTTCTCCACCCAAGACCTCCTGGCAGGAGAACCCAGCACCCAGGAATGTATCTGACAGTCACATCCAGTGGCTGAGAATGATGCAGAGGACACTGGACCCCAGGTGGCTTGCAGGGTCACTTCCTGTCATAGTGCAGAGCAGCTGACAGCCTTCCCTCACTTCCTGACTTCACTTTGCAGGATGTGTGAGGCACTCACCTGGGGAAGCCTCCTTGGAAACGGCTATGGAAGGGAGAAGCAGGAACCCCCAAGAAGCTACTGGTGTGCCTTGGAACTGACGCTTCCTCACAGGACCTGCCTTCTAGCTACAACTGTGGGTTCAGAAAAAAAAAAAAAGACACATTAGGTCTCTCTCCTACACAGGGAGCAGGGGTTTGGCTCCTCTTTCAGGGGTAGGACCACGATCAGTCATCACTACCCACCTAGGAGTCATTTCCAAAAGCAATGCCCCTTAGACTGGTAGCCAGCCTAATTGGAAGAATAACCTAGGGGCTGGAGTGATGGCTCAGTAGTTAAGAGCACCAACTGCTCTACCAGAGAACCCGGGATCAATTCCCAGCACCCACATGGCAGCTAACAACCGTCTGTAACTCTAAGATCTGACACCCTCACACAGACATACATGCATACACCAATGCACATAAAATAAAGATAAATAGTTTTTTTTTAAAAAAAAGAAAAAAAGAATAACCTAAATCTTATTCTTCATTAATGGAGAGTGGGTCTCCTCAGGAACTTGGTGGCCACATTTTCTGTCTCTTTCCAATGAAACCTCTCTGCTCACCACCATCATCATCCTCTCCACCCCCGCCCCCCCCCCACATGCACTAGAGCTCTCAGTAAATTCCTGTTACTTCAGCATCTTCTGTCAAAGTCTACCCATGCACATCCTGCTACAGAGCACCTCCCCCACCCTTCCCAGTCTTAAGCTCCATCAATTTCAGAGAACACGGTATGAAGGACTTGCCCTATTTAATACAAAAAGAGCTCAGGCCTGGTGTCCCCCAGTTTCCCAGACCTCAGCCGGCGGGACCTTGGTTCTCACCTGGATACAGGCGTCTTGCTTCACTTTAGTTCGTCTTTGAGGACAGGGTTTTTCACCTGTTGGTTGCTAGGGATGAAAGGAAACTGTAGTACTATGCCAAAGTGACTTTTCCATAACTCAACAATGTACCGTGGTCTCTTCCTGATGCTCCTCCAGGAATCAGGGCTGCCTTTCTCAGTGGCTCCCAAGGTCTCTCCTCAGGGCCTTGTCTTCCTTCACAGACTGGATTCATCTCGGAGTGCTAAAGAATTTACTTCTCTAGTAAAAAGGCCTTAGATCCTGTCCTTGGCCAGCTTCTATCTTTAGGTGCAGAGGGTAGGGTGAACTGCTAGGCAGCTGACAGAATCGGCCGACTGTGGGGTGGGGCGGGGGGGGGGGGGGGGGGGCGGGGGTGGGGGGGGGGGGGGGGTGGTAGGGGGGGGGGGGGGTCGCGCGCGCGTGATAACTTTCTAAATGAGATCCAGACATCACCTCTAGGAATCTGCTCCCCCAGATCATGGTTTGCTCTTTCCAAGAGAAAAAATCATGCACTAAGTCTTTCTTGTGTCTTCCCCTCCAGCATTGACCTTGACTGAAAATTTCTTTTATTGCCCACCTTCTGCCTTAAGAGTTGAACTGTATGTCAGAGTCACCAGCTCCATCACTGTGAATACCCAGTGGCTTTTAAAGTCCTCTTTAGTTCTAGGTGCCAGCCTCATCCGACAGGGTAACCATAGGGTGAAATCTACAGCAGCCACTAAGGCAGAAAAGGTTGCTGCGGGTGCTCACTCTTTAGACCTTCTTCGTAGAGTTCCTAAGGGGAACTTCTAGGATTTCAGACTTTTGGAGCCCTCAGTCACTAAAGCTCAATGTCCCCAAGTGGGCACTTAGAAGGTACAATTCTAAAAGTCCATGCTCTTGTTCAAGCAATGAGCCTCTTGTGACTGGATCAAGTCCATTCTGAGTCCATGGAGGGGCATCATCCCTCAAGAAAGAAAAAAAAAAGAGGCCAGGCCCAGCAAAGGGAACTGGAGGGAAAGGCCCCAAGCCTCCAACAGAATTTTGCTTGCTGCTCCAGTGACCAACGGCCCAGGGCTCAGGGGAATTTTTTCTCCCGTGGAGCCAACAGTTGGAATTCACATAAACTGTCTGAGGTCAAGTTTCCTCAAGTATTGATCTCGAACAAGGGTGCCGACACTACAATGACCATTGGGAGCCTCCCTCATGGTAAAAGGATGCTTCCCACCAAAAATTACACATGTCCCTTCTCTCAGAGCCTGCGAGTATGTTATGCATCAAGGGAGAACTGAAGTTGTGGGTAGAATTCCAGCTGCCTTCCTGTTAACCTTGAGAAGAGGAGATTATTTGGGTGGACCAGGTTCAGCCCGTCGTCATTATCAGAGCCCTCAGAAGGGAGAAGAGACTACCAGGGCTATGTCAGAAATCAAAGACAAATCTGAAGTGCTGGCTTTGAAGAGGAATAAGAGGGCTAGGAGCCAAAGGATGCAGGTGGCCTCTAAAAAGCAAGACAGCAAGCAAGCTTCTCCTTCGGAGCCCCCTGAAGGAACACAGCACGGCTCACATCTGGATGTCATCCCAGGAAGATGCATCCCATGCCCCTGACCTCCAGAACTGGACGATAGTAAATTCCTACCGTTTCAGTTCATTTACTTTCTGGTCATTTGTCCTGGAGGACATGAGAAACAAGTTCACCATCTTCCTTGAGGAACTGTTTCACCTCCTTCAAAGAATTCCCTCCTAGAAGGAGAGGAAGAGGCTCATAACACCAGGAAGGTAATGACACTCACATGGCTCAGGAAATTCATGAAATGTATAAGGCTTGGGAAGCTCACAAATTATAAAATCCACAGGGCCCTCCCCCAAGATTTTAAGAGCAGTATGGGTCCTACAGAATGAAGACTTTCCTCCATCAGAGGTACCTGCAAGTCAAGCAGGTAGCTTTCATAGCTTGGTATCCACGCTGAGGGGGGCTTTCTGGTGAGGCAGCTGCCTTGGAGTAACTTCTCTAAGTAACCCCAATAAACTTACTGGTTCACCAAGCTAGACCTGGGTAGGATCGTTTCAGTTTTGTTGCTTTATCAGTGGTGAATTGATATGTACTCACATATCCCTAGGGAAAATCACATGCCATCCCTCCATCCATTCTACAAGCTCCCATCAGCATTAATGCTTCTCACCCACCGCTCCATCTCCTCTGACTCTGAGACACGGAGCCCTTGCTACTAACCCCACTGTGGAGTCAGAATCCTGATACCAAATGTTTGTATGTGCTCAAGAAAAATGGGTGCCTGGCGGAGGTGGGTAAGGCCGAAAGCACTGGGCCACGCCTTAAACAAACGAAGAGCTCTGACATGCGCAGTAGCATCCTGACCCAGAGGATCCTAAAACCGGATCCCCAAGATGACAACTGCCGACGTAAGACCCAGGGCCAAACCAAGCAACACCAGGGCAGCTGGAAGCAAAGCCTGCCATACAGCACACACATAAATACCTGAGCCCTTCGTTTAATAAATGAGAGATTGCTTGCATACCTCCCAGAATCTGTGCCGTTGGTTCTGTGTCTGCCCACCCTCTGGCCTCCCCCCTCCCCACCCCCCAACTGCAGAGTCAGCAACACCTGGTGTCCTGTTTGCAGGGAGCTGGCTGTTTGGAAAGTCCTGCCATTCCAAACAAAACTATTTTTCCAGTGTTCTTACATCCCAGCCACTGAGTGGCTATCCAGAGATAGAAAGCCTCATCCTTTCCATCGGGCATTCACTGTCTAGTTAGAAAAGGAAGCACAGAAATACCAGAATCCTTGTTTCAGAAGTGGGGCTAGAATGGGGTGATCCAGCCTGCATGTGTTAGTGACACCCACTTCAACCTTGGACCTTCAGAGCAATGACAACAGGCTACAACAGGCTGGCTGTTAACTCACGCGGTGTGAGGGGTTTTGCCCTAATGAGCAATTCTGAGTCACAGCAAGAACATGGAGTCATCGAAAGACTTCTACTTTTTACATCTTCGACTTTGTGTTGCGTGTTCTTTGTACTTTTGTTAAAGAAGGAAGGTCCTGTTAATAGGAAGCTGGGAATAGGAAGCTGGGGGAGCGGGGAGCAGTGCTTAAGGGCGGAATCACCAAGAGTGTGTGCCTTCCTCTCCTTCTGGAGTCTCAAAACATTTCAAAGGCTTGTATATTCTTTATGCAGATGGCTAGGACAAACTTGGACTCAAGCCATTCCCTTTGTTTTTATTGTTTAAGTTGGACGAGATTGCCACAGGACCTGGAGACAAATATATAGCAGGGAAGACTTACTGAAAGGAAAATTCACCTAACATACCTCTTCTTATGTAGAGCACTGACTGTTGAAATGCCCAAAGGGCGAGAGATCAGCGGGCAGCTGTTGTCAGTTTTAGATACAATGTCCAAAACAATAATAGAGTTTAGGGTCGCCTGTTTCTGCCATAACCTAGCAAGGTGAAAGCAGACACGCATGCAAAGTTCTTTCAAGTTGATGAGACAAAACCATCATGTAAGCTATTCATAAACTATTTGGGGAGGCAAGCAGTTTTACCTGGGTGTTTGCCCTAGCCCGGGTTTCTACATCCAATTCATAAAACCATTGCTAAGGCCTGGCAAGGAATGGCTCCAGTAGCACCAAAGATTTCAAAACCATTGCATTTACTGAGAGCTAGCAAAAGACACTAAGAGCAATCCTAAGAGTAGAAACATCTTGTTGGGCAGGGGTTGCAGCTTAGCGGTGCCGCACTCGCTCAGCATGCACCAGGGCCCTGGGCTTGATCCCAACACTGCAAGGAAAAACTGTTGGTTTTTTTAGTGGCACCCTTGCCCTAAAGGAAAAGTTACGACACACGACAGAATCCACTAACAAGAGATTTATCAAGACAAAGAGAAAGGGATAGATGTGATCAGGCCTGTGGAAAGACACGTGCCAGAAAGAGACCGGGGGAACATGGCGCCGCCTTCTAAAGGCCATCTGCGCACACAGGCCCATGCACAGAGATCACGCGCTACTACATGACCGAGTAATCATGGGGCCTGGGTCACTAGGCGGAGTCATCTAAGTGTCCCGCCGGGCATGTGCGACCATGGGGCATGGTTGGAATTCCTATCAAAGACCTCTGTTACTTCCAAGTTTTCAGAGCATCTATCAGAGCTGATATTGAAAGGTGTTGATGTCCTTCAGTTTATTATGTCTCTTCTTTTACATCCTTGGTCCTAACTCTGGCTACCAGTGTTGCTAAGGATCATATGGGGATGGGCAGTGGTTCCCCCCACACAGATACTTTTCCTTCTATACCCAGTATCTCTTGGCTTCCAATCCTATATGATTCAAGACACTGTGGCCAAATCCAAGGACCTAAGAAAGTATAATAAAGAGGCTTCGGGTAAAATGTAGACCCTGTTTGGAGCATCACACCAAATGAGGGATGGGGCAGGTTATATCAACAGTCAGTCTACATTCAGAGCAGTTCACAAATGTTCTCCTGAGAAAGACAGCACACAGGCATTCAAGGAAAGCACCTAAGCAGCAGACAGAGTGTGGGTAGGGAGTCCATGATCCAGTCCACAGATTCCACAATACCTGAGGGTATGTGTAGAAGCATAAAGACACACGGTCAAAAGCATCATTGGGACCCGACTATGGTGGGTCTCCTAAAACTGAGCTAAAGAGATAGGACTTTGTTCTGTCAGCAGTGGGAGCCATGGAAGGCTTTGGGAGCAAGAGCCAAGTGTACCTGCTAAGTAAGATCTGGGAAAAACAGCTGAATCTGTGGGGTAAGTGGCTAGATGGGAAAGTCTGAAGGTAGAAAGGCTACAAAGGTCTCAATGGCAAACCCTCAAAAGAATCATGTTCCCCAGGGTTTTATTTGGAAACTGGGTCATTACAGTTATAACTAGCTAGATGGAGAAGACATCTGGATCAGGTTGGACTCTAGATCCATTGGCACGTGTCCATGAGAGAGGCGCACAAAGACAAATACAGAGAGAGCAGAGCACTGTGTGCAGTGGGGGGTATATTGAAGCGATGCATGCACAAAGGGACCCAAGGGACTGTTGGCAGCCACCAGAAGCTAGGAAGGAGAGCTGACATGGACTCTCCTTCAAAGATCCTAGAAGGCACCGGCCCTTCCCGTACCTTGATTTTGGACTTCTGGTCTCCAGAACCAGGAGCTGTCTGGAGCTGTTTATTTTGTAGAGACCTATTGGCAGCAAACCTAGGATACTAATACAGAAACAAACAAAGACCCAAGCCAAAGTTCGGGGCCTGGGAATGATACCTGAGACAAATCTATATTTTAAGTCCCAGAAAGAGCAATATTTGAAAACCGGGTATAGCTGGAGACCAAGCCAGCTGTAGCAGCCAACTACAGCTCACAAATTCAGCTACGGCTTATAAATTCCCATTGTACTCAAAATCCAGCTAGGCAGTGAGCTTCAAGGACACACTGGTCCTTGAGGCTGCTCGTGGGGCAAGGAGGAGCCTGGCCTCCCAGACTTGGGTTGGCAAGCATCACAGAGATGCCTGACAATGTTCACGCAAACAAGAAAGTTCACGCTACAAGCCAAGGCCTCGTGACTGTTTCTCTTTTACTGCCACGCATTCTTTACGGAAAGAGACTCCCTCACAGACTAGCCCTGAGTCTACCATAGAGCAGAAAAGCCAAAAGGAAGCTTCCCCACCAGCCAGTCAGCTCGAAGCAGTTATTTTTAAGAGTAACCCAAAGGAAGGTGAGTGCAGATGAAAAAAAATAACCTACACTTGTCAGCGCTGAGGCTCACCTGGAAATAAGACCGTGGCATCTTCCTGAGGCATCCACTTCCCCCTCTCAGAGGGGCACGAGGAAGCAGCCCTCTGCTTCTCTTCTGCCATTAGGACTCAAGCAGTCCTACATCAGAGTGCACCAAGGTGCAAGCTCCCTCCCTCCCTCCCTCCCTCCCTCCCTCCCCCCCCCCCCCCCTCCCCCCCTCCCTCCCTCCCTCCCTCTCTCCCTCCCTCCCTCCCTCTCTCCCTCCTCCAGAGACTGAGCAGGGGGACAAAGTCCATGACAGTTGGAGTCATCTACCTAGAGAGCAATCCCACCATCCCCCTGCATGGTGCCAGAAAAAAAGAACTCTCACATTGTCTCTTCAAGATGAAAAAGCCACCAAACAATAATCCAGTCTTCAAGCCAGAGGCAGGCCTTCCGCCTGCACCCCAGGCAGGGGCTTCTGAAAATTAAAACAATCTTGTCCTCTGGTTTTGCGCTTCCTGGTGGTACAGCCACCTCTAAGCACAGGGCTGTCTCCTCATCTATACTTTCCCTGGGGAGCGGTGCTCCCTTGAGTCAACACTTACAATCTCCTATCCACCCCCCACGCCACCCCACCCCCTACCCCGGCAAAGATGCCACTTCCATCATCTAAAGACAGCTCACGATGAGATTAGAGGTGCCAGCTGGCATCTTCTGCCACACTGAGTTGGGCACCCTTGGAGGCTATCGATGACAGAAAGACTGCTCTAGGAACATGTTTCATCCTTCTACCCCAGAAACACTGCTTCTAGAAATGTCCTTTATGGTAATAAGGTGTGTGTACCAAGATTTGACCAGAAGAGTAATTGTGGTAGTCTCGTATTCAATAGTAAAATAAGGCCTAGTATTTAAATATGCAACATGGCTGGTCATTTTTAGTCATTTCTGGATTACTTCCATACCAAGACTTTCTCTTTTAAAAAGTTACAGCCTGGAAAGGAAGCCTAGTGACTCAGAAGCAGGAGCCATGGGGGAGCCTTTCCCAGAATGTTCTTTGGAAGCTAATTGTATTCGGAACCACCTGGATCTCAGGTACGAAGGATATGGGTAAAATTTAAGTGATGTTTTTTTTTAAAAAAAAAAAAAATCTAGAAACATTTGCAAAAAATTATCAAGTGAGAAACATAACGTTGTGAAATAAGATACTTAGTAATGCCATTCCTAACCAAAAAAAATTTGAGGAAAGGAAAAAGAAGCCTGGAAAGAAATTAATCAAGGCTTAACAGTATCAGATGTGTCCAACGTGCCAGGGCCACATGTGTCCCAGGATATGAATGAGGCCCAACACCATGGCTGGGATTGCAGGCAATCTCTTAGTTATAGACACTTCTCTACCTTTTCTATAAGGAGCACTCGATGCTGCCGGGAGATGGGGCAGTCAATAAACATCCATTTTCATTCTTTAAATGTGCTCCAACATCAAGGCTTTAGCTCTCCGTATGCTTTCCCTTCCTGTCGTGGGCAAACTTCCACAAGAAGCAGATAAGGCCATCTCAGACTTCCTCTATCCTCACCATACTCAGCTCTGCCCCAAATCCTGCCTCCTCCCTCTAAACTCCCATTCCTTTCCCAAAACTGGTCTGATGGGTGGCCCAGCATCCCATCCCACCATGGCCAAATCCACCATGGTTCTCAGGTCTCCTCTAACCTCCCACTCTGCTACATCTGTGTTCAGACATTAATTTAGCAACCACTGTGTGAGAGAGACATGCTGTTAGGCATCTTGGGAGACAAGGAGCTTGTTCACACATTGGCAGGAGAGAGTGGGTACTGGCCCTTCTGAGGCATATGGAGATCAGTTCTCTTATGCAGGACTCATGCTCCCCTGGGCTCCCCACCAAGCTACCTACCTCCCCCTTCCCTCTGCTTCTGGTCTTGCACCTCAGCTGCCCCCACCCCATACGTGTGCCCCCAGGAATCTGTCCTCGCCCTTGCCCTTTTGTTAGGGAAAGCCTCTGGATATAGAGGTCCACCAAAACCCAGCCTGGCCCAAGGAGAACAAAGCCGCCATGTTCATCTCTCTTGAGGTCACAAGAGAGATGTGTCAATTCTGGTCCCCACCTGCCAACTCAGTTCCAAATGCTGGCACCTTGCCCTCCCCTTCCTCCACATCACACAATCTCTCCTTGAGACTTCTCTTCTTGCTTACTCCACTGTCAAAACCTTCCTTCTCCTTTGTCCCCCAATCCTGACCTCACTTAGATCTGTCCCCTGCAGACCAGGGCCAATGAATGGCATCCCACATGCCCACCTAACCCTTCCATTTGCCCTGCTGCTCACCAGAGTCTACGGGATAAAATCCAGGGTGACCTAACCCCATTCCCTCCCCGCCTAGTTTCCTCTGCAAACATCCCCTCCCCTGTTTCCCAGATCTGCCACCTCTGCTAACTCACATCTCTGTGCCTAAGCCCAAGCCAGGTCCCCAACCTAGCTGCTGAGTCCTCTCCCCACAGCCCTGGTCTGGCTGTGTCCTTTCTTCTCTAGGATCCAGCTTGGGATGAACACAGGTCCTGCATTGATGACCTTCTGTCATTCTGTCACCATCAGGGTAGAGTGGTCATTCCGTTATATTCAAGGGACAAACTGCACCTGGGCTTTTCTTCCAAATCAACTCGCTGGCTGGGGTTGGGAAGACAGCCGTTCTGAGCAGGCATGGTAGCCTGCACTCTTAGAATGCGGCTTGGTCTGTGCAGGTACTTTGTGCCATGAACCTGTAGCCATAGTCACCAGAATAGGAAGCCTTCACAAAGCTAGCTCTGCCAATGGAGCTCTTCTTTAGGTCTGAATACATTGCATGCCTGAGTGGAAAGCTTCTGTAGAAGTCTCTCAGCTCGGATTACAACTGAGCAGAAGATGACAGTCCCTCCCTTAGGAGGCAGCTGCTCCTGTGTGTCCCTTTGCCTGCAGGTCAGCCCAAGCCAGCAAAGAGACCTAGTCTCCAAAGTCACAAAATAGTCTGTAAGGCCTTGATCTACCAGGAGAGAGGGGAGGGGAGACTCTGGCAGGAGACGCCCCCCCCTCCAAACTTGCCCATACCTGACATGTGAGCGTAGTGACTAGCACAGGTGAGCCCTGTGTCCTGAACCTCATTCCCAGAGTGCCTTGAGCCAAAGGCTTTTTCGAAAATTCAATCTCCAAATGAGGCCTTACGAAGCCACTGTATTTTTATGTGTGCTTTTAAAAAAAGAAGGGCCACTGTCTCTAAGATGCCCTCTGCAGGTCTTGATATAGGGTAGGTGGCCTTGCAGAGGCTCCCAGTGGTGTTAAAGGTCATGGCAGCCTCTTCTCCAGCCCTCCCTATGACGACGCTCCCCCACCCCAGCACACAGGAGTAAAGCACTAAGACAGAAAAAGCCAGCAGCCCTGCAAGACATAGCCAAGATCTGCCAGTGGCCAGCTCCCCAGAGATGGAGGATGGGGGCACCTCAGCCTCTGGAACATTAGTCTCTTTACCTTGTGGCTGGGCAAAGGGGAACACGTTTATTGAATCCAGCACTGAACTCCCCAGAGAGCCCTGCCCTTTCTCTGCAGGCAGCAGGCATTCAGCTGTCTGCTTGGAAGTACATGAGCCATGGCAAAGAGTGAGCAAGAGATGGGGCAGGGAAAGGGCTGTGTCAAGGCCAAAGTCCCGAAGCCACAGACCTCCACTGCCTGGCACATGAGGGTTCCCATATCAACTTTTTCTTCAGCTAGACTTTTGATAAGGCAGTGACCACAGGGTCTCACACAGAGCTGAGACTAACTACTCTGAAGCCTGTAATGGGAATTAGCATTAAGTGGATTGAGCATTTCCCATGACCCAACTGCTGGGGGCCCCACTAAATCATCTGGACCACAACCCTTGGGATCTGAGATTCTACCTGGCTATAGAACCAGGATGCCAACTGCTGAGAATTTTGAGAACATTCCAATGGCAGTTGAAAACAACTGTCACACAGCACAGCTTCAAGAGAACAGAAACCACAGTCTAGGCAAGGTTCAGGTGTACATTAGAGCCAAAGTGTTGGAGGGAAGAAATAGGCAGGCATTCACCTGGCCCCAGGGGGCCTGCAAGGAAGAAAAGGTCAAAAATCAGGAAGAGGAGAGTCCATTGTTCTCTCATGGACTCAGAGGCAAATCTGGTTTGTCATCCATTGTACAAACCAGCTTTTTTATAACCCAACAGGCAGGGATAATAGCTATCTCTGAAGCTGAATTATAAGTAAATACTGTAAATCAAGGTGAAGTTCATGCCGAGCCTTCATGAGCTCTAATCAGAGAAACATTAGTAATGGTGGATTCAAAGAAGCTGGGCAAAAACAAGACTGAATGGGACTGGACATACATGGCCATATGTCCATCCCACAGTGTACATTCTGATGGTATATAAGATGCAAGAGTTTGTGGGACAGTCTTAATTCAAGCTACAGTGTCCCTGGAGGCTTGCAATGCCCCCAGGCTAATGAAAACAGCTGTCAGTTCCCTCAATAGGTCCACATGGCTGGAGAACACAGGCTTTAACAGTTGTCACTGAGGTCCCTTTGAAAATTGTCCTCTTCTTCTTCTGTGGCCCTCCTGTGAGCCTGAGGCACCTCATCCCAGATTTTAAGGATGTCAGACCATTGACTGGGATTCAGCGGGGGACAGGTTGTCTTTCAGAACCAGAGTGACAACAGATAGGAGGTCTCAGACCTTCGTCAAGGAGGATGTTTTTATAAAAAGCAACTGTGTTGATGACATGGATTCTGAGTCAGTTGCTTTATTTCTCCAGCTCAGTAATTCCTGCCCTCTCAAAAAAAAAAAAAAAAGTTCATGTGGAGTAGCGTAGTCAACTAAAGGCCACAGTGAACACAGAAGCGCCTAGAGGGACACTTCCTCCAAAGGCCTCTGAATCTCTCCCCATGCACCCGGAAGTTTAAGCTGCAAAGTTCACCCTATTTTAAAGCATTGACAGAAGCAACATCCTGTTGCACGTGGTTCCGTGGCTTCTCATCCCGGAATAATTTTCTATTCCTTTCTGTGGTGTCTTTTCCTGACAACACAGAACATGCTTGCTGGAGGCCAGAAGCTCAAGTCCCCATCCACTTTATAGTCCCCAACTTGAGTACAGCGCTGACCGGTAGAGACAGGTGCTCCACAGATACTTGTGAAAAGAGACATGGGAAACAGACAATGCCAGACAGTCCCTTCTCCTGCATGAGTTCAGTAACGAATCCCTTGCTTGGAATCACTTATTTCTCAAATAGGAGTGAACTAAAGGTCAAAGCTGGGAAGTAGCCAAGACTGCCAACTTAGCTGTAGGGACAAAATCAAAGATATGTGCCCTCTCTTGGTCTGGTTCATTTTTCTGCCCTCTTTGTATATTGAATGCCAGGGAGACTGTAGTCCTGGAGCAGGGAGTGGATGGTCTTGCAGGGACAAGGGGAAGGGGGACTGGAGAAAGGGAGTTTTGAAAGAAGCAAAGAATGGGGAACTCCGACGTGCATTGCAATAGTTTGAGCTCCTACTTAAGAGTCCCAAATTCAGTTTTAATCAACTGCTGCCTAAACCCAGAGGCATCTTTGAATGGCCCTCTGTGTCCACCATAGACATAATCCTGTATCTTTGCTCAAGAAAGCATGTGGCAATATTCAAAACAGTGTTTAAGATACTAGGGAACTTTAGTAAAGCACGTCATCTCTCCTTGTTACCTCTCTACCTACTTGACTCAGAAATGCCCAAGTGAGCCATCCCAGGCAAATGCTATCACCACACAGCTTCACATGTATACGCACCACAAGTGTCTTCCTTCTCACTCAGCTGCTTCACACTAACGTCGGGGTTTGCAGCACATCCCTGCACTAAATGGCATGCTCTTGTCCTGTTTTCTTTCTCAGACGCAGCTCATAGCTTGCAGAAGCAACTGCCTTGATCACAGAACCCTGGGGAGTCCACCCCCTTCCCCAGCCCCTTGGGTTGACTGTAGTGGCCTTTTTCTTGGACACTTTGGCTTTATTTTGCTGGGAGGGTCCCAAACCTTGGCACCTCTGGCTCCTCCAGGTGCTCCTGGATTCCTTGCTTTCAAAGGGGCTGTTACCTCCCCAGTCCTCTGGCCCAATCCCAAGATCAACATCAGTATGTCCCGGAAGGCCACAGGCATCTGCTAAAAATTTTCTGTTTTCCTATTCTGCTTCAGCAGTCTCTGGTTCCCCTGGGCTCCCTTTTTCCAGTCTGTATGTCTCCAAAGCTATCACACACACAGAGAGAGAGAGAGAGAGAGAGAGAGAGAGAGAGA
>CABHPP010108067.1:36952-67241 GCA_902168425.1 Peromyscus attwateri
TCACCTGATTCCAGGAAGGATCTATTTGGTGAGACTAAAACAGACCATGGAACTCACTTCTGATTTCACCCTCGGGACTTGCTCCTGCTCGCTCCTCTCAAACCAGCTGAGCTCAGGGGACAGCATCTTATTCCGTCCGGATTTTTTTTTTTAAAGCTGAGTCAAGAGTTTATGAAAAGAAATATTAATATAGATTCTAAGCACAAAAGAAAGAGGGATGCTCAAGAAGAAAGGCATGCCCAGAGCACGGGTGTGGGCTTCTGAAAGAGAAGTCACCTCAAGTTCTTTTTAATTTTTTTAAACAAAAACATATAAACGTAACATTGCCACCCATGCAGGTGCTTGGATACAACACAGGTGTGTGTGTAAGTGTGCACACAGATAGGCAATTGCCCTTGGGGCGGGAGGGGCATTCTAATACTCTTTGTAATACCAAAGTCTTTCTCTTCGTTTCCTAATGCTGGCTGTAAACCACTAAATTGATTTCACAACCCACTAATGGTTCATGCCTTACAGTATAAACAACACTGCTGTATGAGAGAGGTGATATGCTTTATTGGTCCCTGCCCTCCGGGCAGCCTTTTTATTCTCCAAGGGGAATGGAGGAGTTTTCCAAACCTGAAATGATCCAAGAGTCCCTCTCTCCACTTCAGGGCCTTTGGGAGTAGGAGTGCCCTGTTCTGCAGGGGATTCTTGGCCCAACAAAATCTCACAGAGGGCACAGGCTTGAGTCTTTTCTCCTCCTCCCCATCCAACTCCTCCCATTGATGGAAATTGTAAGGTGGCTGGGGCCTGACAGGGTACCCACAGCAATTCTGCTGGGAAGAGAGTAGGTAGGCAGGGAAAGGCCAATGCGTGGAGAAGGAAGGAAAGCCATTCTCTGCTCCCGTTTGGAGCTAGTACTTTTCTCCAACTTCAGGACAAGGGCTGACTGGCACCACAGCCTGGGCACATCTGGGCATAGCCTTTGCTCATCTTCCCACTGTCGTGCAAAGGACCCATCTTTCAAATAACATCCCACTTTTTCCCACCCAGAAAACTCTTGTCCACAAGAGGGACCACTCTTAGCCCTGAGAATCCAGTGAGAGGTGGGCTGCCACCTGCACCCCAAATGACTGGAGTTAGTTATAGCCCCTGCGAACCACTTGTACAGGGAAATCTGTACGTGTTCTGGTCGGCCTGGCACCCTGCTGCCCTCTGGGTGAGCAGGAGAGGAGAGGGCCTCTGCCGCCACTTTCCCAAAGCTGTCCCGGTGCTCATGTACACACATACCTTCTTCCCTCTGTCCTGCCCTGGAGAATGGAAGTTTCTGTATTAGTTTGTGACAGTCACTCCACTTAAATGTATGGTACTTGTCATGTGTATACCTGTCACCTTGCCTGCTGACCTGCAGCTGGGTGCTCTGGCCACTCACGATATCCTTAAAAATGGAGTTGACGAAGTAACAGTGACTCGGGCCACTCTGGGGCTGGCGCACTTACCCTGGTATTCCTTGATCTTTGGGGACAGAAGTTCCCATGCTCCCCCCAGAATAAAAGGGTCCATCCATCCACTCTCTTCTCCCCTCTCTCTGCTCGCATCCTCTCAGCTAGGTGTTTCTCCAGGGTGGAGGTGACCTGTGTGTGGAATATGCCTGTGTTGTTAGGATTTCCCTCGGTCTGTGGCTGAAGGTCATGGGAGACTCTAAAACCTGCAAACTAGTAGCAAGTACAGGTTCCAGACACTTCGTTCAAAGCAAAAGCTTCAAAGGACCATGAAACACAAGCTGTGCCCACAAGGAATTTACAGTGTCTTTGGAGAGCAGGGTAGACAGAGGCAGGCTAAGATTGCAAGGGGGGAACAGACCAGGGTTTGTGAGCTGAGCAAGGGAGTCCCTGGCCTCTGAGAGGGTTCAAGCCGGAATCTGAGCAAAATTCAATTCTGGCAATGGAGACAACATTCCAAAGGAGATAATAGGGGTGAGAACGCATAGGAAGGGCTCAGAACCAACTGCAAACACTTCCAGACAGGGAATGGAAGGTGGCTGGGGAAGAGGACGGCAGACCCAAAGCATGAGGAAAGAGGGGGAGCCTTTCACACCAAGTTAGAGAGTTTGGACTTTAATCTGTGGGCAATGGGAAGCTATTGGGAGACTTTATAAGCAGGGAACTAATAGGTACTAAGGTGTCCCAGAGGAGAATGGGTTGTCAGGTCCCTGGAAAGGACTGGAAGGGTTGAGCCTGGAGGCTGAGGTGAATCAGACGTGGACTGTGCAAGCGCAGAGCTGAAGAGAGGGACTTGCTGTGCTGAGGAACGGTGGTGTTACAAAGGCGATATCCGGGTTTCCCGGGTTGGGAGAACGGAATACCACCTGACGATGAGGGAGGGGCCAGTATTTGAAAGTACAACCCAAGGAGGTTCTTTGTATGACTCTTCACCATATCATATAGCTGAAGTCCCAGCCAAGGATGGATTAGCTTATCTACCATCTACCCACCACCCACACTCCACTCCCCTTCCCTTCTCTTTAAGGCATCAGAGAACCTGCTTCCTGGCCCTGAGCATCATTCATTCTTCCATTTCCTGATGGTTTATTTGTCAGGCCACCTAAGTAGAAGTGGGGTCCACACCATAGCCTGGCAGAGGGCAATGGGGCTGGGCCGTGAACTGACTTTGTCTTTGGAGAACTCTCTCTCTCTCTCTCTCTCTCTCTCTCTCTCTCTCTCTCTCTTTCTCTCTCTCCCCCCCCCCCCCCCGTACCCACCCCCCCTCCCCCCCTCCCCCCCATGAGAGGCAGGAAATCTCCTGGCTTTACTTCTCTGGGTTTAGCTTGAACCCCTTTCTGGCCAGCACTCTGGGGATATCAACGGGGGATGGCTGCAAAAATGTTGTGTGTCCAAGAACAAGGTTGGCCACAGTTGCCTACGGCCTAGTCATTCATTTCCTCTTAGTCCTCTTCACCTTCCAAGCCAGTCTGCCTTTTCTAGAGATCTGGATGGTTTTCTTAGTACCTAAGCCCAGCCATTTGCCCCTGGGGTTCGATTTTTGTTCCCAAAGAGAGGTTCTTTCCTGCCTCTCCTCCTTGACACTGCCAAAGCACCTCAGGGCCCCCCACTTCTAGAGTGGCACCCAAGCTAAGCAGCGAGGATCCCTGTTCCTGGTGCCACCTCTGTGGGGGAATAGGCTCTGTGGCCCCTGGCATTTGTGAGGGCACATGGAAGGGCTCCAGAAGTTAACCATGGAAAAGTCAAGCTTAACCTCTGGGGCTCCCCACCAGCCAGGATAGCAGAGTGGGAGGCAAAGCAGCCTGAAGTGAGCCCATCTACGTCTTGGCTTTTGTTTGGTCTTGCTAGCCATCCTCAAGCCGTAAAGATTCTCTTCCCTGCTGGTGATACTCTGACTCAAGTCCTTTCTGCCTGGGGCTTCTCTGTTGAAATAATTCACTTCTGCTCCACTAAGGGGCTGAAAAGCATTGTAAGCTAAGACAAACTGGACGCAAAGATCAACGCCGGGTGTAGATGTTCCCTGGACCTGACCTCAGAGAGCCAGAAGCACAGGGGACGGACCGCGTATACCCCTGCAGGCCTCAGTTGCTGGGACTGGAAAACTGTGATCTTTGGACAGGGTGGGCTGCAGATGACTTTCCAGCTCTAGTGAGCCATCACTGAAGCCCTGTCTGCTTTTTCTTCTTGCGCCATTTGTCCCGCGTCTTAAATGTCAAGGCACAGTGCAGCCCAGCTCCGACCACCTGAATGGCAGCGAGGGCACACACTTAGAGTCCTTTCTATCTCCTGCACGTTGGCTCGGCGTGTCTAATGGGGATATGGTTCCGACAAAAGGAACCAATTGCAGGTTCCACTGCCAGACACGATGCAGTTGGAGAGGTAGGCACAGAAGCAACAGCCTGAAGTATGTGGCATTCCCTCATGGGTTGGAACCAGGTCCAGGTCTATGCCTCTCCCCCTCATCAGCATAAACGGATGCACTTGAATCTACCCTCAAAGTCAGCAGGGAGGGAAAAAGAATGTCCTGGCTCAACTCCAACTAGCCCTGTGTTAGCTTTGCCTTGTTGTGACGAAACACCCGAGAAAAAGGGCTCCAAGGGAAAGAGGGTTCATTGGCTCATGTTTTCCGAGGTTTGGGTCTGCGGTCACTTGGCCCCGTCACTGTGGGCTTGTGTTGAGGCAGAACTTCATGGCACACACAATGTGTGGTAGAGTGAAGCTATGCAACTCACAGCATCCAGGGAGCAGAGAAAGAGAAGGAGCTGGAGCCACGACATGCACTTTCCCAGGGCACGCCCCCAAGGACCTAACCCCCTCAAATAAGTCCTGCCATCCCAGCTCCCATCACCTAGCAACAGCCCGTCAACTTATGAACCTATCAGTGGAGTAATCCATTGATTCGGACTCCAGAGCCCATCAGTCGGTCACCAAGCCTACACATGGCCTACGAGGGACATTTTAGATCCAAACCCTAACACATCACACCCTTCTGGCTTACAATGGTTCTCTATAGACTCCTCTGTGGTAGTTTTTTTTTTTTTTTTTTTGATTCAAGATGATTGGAGAATATATTCAGGGACTTAACAGCACATGTTGTTTTATGATGGACATTGGACATTGGCTCCAACCTCATCTGAGCATCTTTCTCCTGGTAATATAAGCAGTGAGACACTCCACATTCTGAAAACTGGGGGAAGGCCTGAGAGGCAGTGTCAGGAGTGTCCATTCGTTGGTTCTGGCCCTCACCCTGGGTCTCCTGGCAGATGTCAGTCTCCCAAACTTTTCTCTTTGCCCTTCTCATCTCATCCAGCTCCCATCCCAGATACGTAAAGACCTATATCTTTGGGTGACCTTTATAAACCATGGCAACTGTTCTCTCAACCCAACTCACCCAAGGCTCAGGCAACCCTCCCATCCCTTCCTCCTGATCACCCTGAACCAATCAACAATGACAAAGGAACCGTGGAAACTGTGTAAAACCAGCTGAGAATGTGTGTCTTGGCCCAGGGTGAGTAGAAGCTTCCAGAAATGGAAACTCTATACACACATTTTACTTCTGGCATGAGTTTTCCCAGAGTCCCTTTTCGATGGGTGTGGTCCCAAAGGGGAGAGGTAAGTCCTTCCAAAGATTTAAGTCCCGTGTTGTGTCCAGTTGGCAACCTGGAGATCCCTTTCCCCCCTTACTTGTGATTTCACCTGAAAACAGCCAAACTTAATTGAGGGTTAAGTATACACAGGGTAGATCTAAATAGGCCTTGGCCCCAGGTTACCCTCAACCAAATCTAGCCCTGCAAACAAGCACTCACTTCTCAGGATGCACAAAGCACTCATCTCTCGGCACAGTTCTGGCTTTGTCCTGAACACACCTTCCCCAGGGACAGTCCTTGAGAAGTCCCTCATTTGACCACAAAGTTTGACTGCCAGGAGTTTGAGTCAAACAAGCCTCGCTTTGATTTGTGAGGACAGACTGAGATTCCAATGTCCGGGAGAGAGCCGGATGCTGACAAGGCTCTCTCTTGCTGTTGGGCCTTGATCTGCCACAGGGTGGCACTGTTGAGCACTGGTCAGGCCCCCGTTTGCCTTGCTTGTCTTCTTTCATAAAAAGATAGGCCCAGGGGGACAAAAGCCAGAGGGTAGCCCACATGCAGCTACAGAACATATCCAAGATGCACACGTGTGCTGTGCGGCTGGGCCAGGAGCTGCTTTCCTACCCCCTCCATACCCTGTATAGGAGTCCAACACATTCTTACATTCCAGCTCACTCCCTCCTTTCACGGAGCACATCTTCAGGTGTTGTTCTGAGCCTTAATTTGGTCCACCCCTGACCCATTCCCAAAAAAGCCAAGGTTGATCACTGGCAGCCAGCAGTTGGATTCTTTCCCAAGAAAACCCCAGCTCCCATGCCAGGAAGCTCACTCCTAGCATTCATGTAATGGGTTTGGCTTGCAGACACCTTGAGGCAGGTCAGACTAGGTTCTGGAACATTTTCCACACATTTTAAATGGGTACTAAAGACTCCAGTGCCTCATAACTAAGAGGAGTGAATTGTTTAAGGGAGGGGACTAGCTTCTCGAAGTTTTTAAAAATTGAAGCTAATGGTATTTATTCCTTCTGTATGTGTTTGGGGGCCATGATGCCTGCTTGGGGAATATGGTCACCCTATGATGATCTTCAGTTTAGCCTGCATATTTTACTAAGGGGCTATCAGACCAAATCTAATCAGACTTCTATGAGATTTTACTATATGCAACAAAACCCTCCATGTTTGGAGTTTGAAAGAATACTTTCCCCTGGACTGCTATTCTAGAAACAGAATCTTAACAGAAAATCCATCAACCCTTGGATGCTCTATCTCATAAGTAGCAGTTGTAATGTTCAATATGATGTACATAAGTCTGGAAAACACTAACATCATTCCTACCCTGGGGCCAGGATCATACTGATCATCTCAAATTCACCTCCGTTCATCACTTTCTGATGTGTTTGCAGTATGTGATTGAGATGGTCAGAACCCTAGATAGATCTAGTTGTGCTGGCCCATAGTCCTTCATAGCAGATCCTCAACCAAAATCTTCAGACTTCTTCTCTATCTGTCTAACAAGTCGTCAGTCCTTCTGATCGTACTTCTGATGGCTGACTTCTGGAGAGCTGTTGAGAACCAGCCTTCAGCCAAAAGAAACAAAGATCTCTGTTAAAGGCCACCTCTTATCAGATTATTATTTATAAGTTTCTCTTAGCCATGAAAGCAAGTCTTTGTTGAGGAACTAGAGTTTATTGCATCAGACCTGGGTAGAGAGGAAAGGATGGGGTGCTGGCCAGTTGAAGCTTTCATGGTTTCATACATATGCATTTGACATGAACAGTTATTTTCAAACTTTCGTAATTCTGGATTTTTAAAGGCTTGATAAATGCCATTTCTTGGTTAAATTTAAACAGAGCTGTCTTTGCTGATGTCATACACTGGAATCCAGGATTTAGTAGCATGGTCCAAGGGGAGTCTTTTGGGGATACCATCAGGCTGAGTTGCTGATATTGCGTGTCAATACTCAAACATGCTTTAAAATGTGCTGAACCAATTGGTTCAAATCCCCCTATCAGTGCACACGGGAAATCTCCACTTTACTAACAAAACAAGACACACACACAGGCACTGTCTTTTATCAGATAAGACTACCTACTGTGGGTAAATGTGAGTGTAGTTTGATAGTCATTCATGTCTGCTTGCAACTCAGAAACGCTTTTAGACGAGGCTGGTATCCGGAGAATTGAGTCCGTTCTGTGCTGGTGTGGTAGGCTCCCCATATCTGCAGGAACATGTTCCAAGACTCCCAGGGATGTCTGAAAATGGAAGCAGTATCAGACCTTAAGCAGAGTGTATATTTCTTACACGTACAATAAACTCTAGCTTGAAATTAGGCCTAGCGTGAGATTAACAAACGATTATAGCAATTTCCTGTCATGTGTCAGTATCACTGACACCTTCAGGCTGTTTTTAACATGAGAGTTACCTGAACTCAAGTAATAAGCTGTCATAAGAGCTTATTTACAATGACCGTGGATCTGAAGAACAAGATACAGTACTAAGTGGCTACTAGTGTAGGAGGGACAAAGTGGTGATTGACGTTCTGGACAGCATGGAGAACAGCTCAAGACTTCATTCCACTACTCAGAACAGCACGTCATAAACGTGTTCTTCAGTTCCTCAGCTAAAATTTTAGGATTGCCAGTTGACCTCAATGAACTGGAGCACATGGAAAATAAAATTATAAATAAGGGGAACAAGTGTGGCATGACGTCACTGCTATAAGTTAGAAACACTTGAAAGTTGGTTATGTAGCCTGACTGCTACACCCTTATAGCATGCCAGTGGTTATTTACTGGGGTGACATTTTGAAAATTATGTGTTTTTTGAAGGACCCAGGAAACTACTTCCCAGAGTGATTTTTAGAAATGTTGGCTGGGGGAACATCTGACTACACCTGTTTTCAGAATGATTCAGGCTAGAAGAAAGAACAGTCAGTAAGTATGGTTTGGGGGTTTTGTTTTGTTTTTTTCTTTTTTAGCTGTTATGCTAGGTTTGGAGGGTTTTGATAACAAATTTTAAATACAGATTATACGCACTCATGAGGTACATGGTGCCACTCCGATGTAGGTAGATTGTTGATTGAAACTGAACTATGCCTGCTTCACAATCAGCAGAGCAGGTACAGCAGCAGTGCCCAGAAGGGAGTGTCACAGTATGCCCATGGCCAGTCAGCCAGTCAGTCCTCAGAGAAGTTCCAGACCAGCTGAGTCTACACAGCAAGACCCTGTCTCAACCAAAATGATTGCTTTCTCAGTACATCTTTAACTGTAGACATTTATACTCCCCAGAGAGCATATGCATAATTTTATGTCACATTTCTAGATAATAAAGGATTGTTCCACAATCCTACTTAAAACACACTGCTCAAAGAAAGTTTTTAGTCCTGACTTTGCTGAAATACTTGTTCATTTGCCCTTTGAACACTATTCTCGAGGCCCCAGAGGCCTCTAGATTTCTTAAAAGTACTTCAGATTTTTCAGATGAGGCTTTCAAGGGGAGGAACAGGACTCAAAGTCCTGTTTTTATGCCTCTGTCCTGCATCATGGACTCCAACCTGAGGGCTGCCTTGGCTTCCTATTTTTAGTTACTAAGTCTGTTATAGAACAAAAGCAAATAAGGCCAAAAGAATGAGTGGGAACTGTGGCAGCTGACACTGAGCCAAAGAGAGGTCGGTCCTGAAGATGCTCAGAGCATCCCTGGACTGTCCAATCCAATGCACAGGATCCCCATGCTTTGCTTTAAAGGTAATTGCTTTTAAACGCTCGGGGTGTTTGAAGAGATCCCTTTGAAAAGATACACAAGGGTTTGTTCCTAGTGATTTCCCATCAAGGTTCCAGAAGTACTGGGCCCTACCTGCCTATGTATGCTCTTCTCTGCCCCCAGCTCTTCCTGCTATTCTAATCAGGCCTCCTGCTCAAGCGCTCTACAATAAAGGTACTACGGCATGCCTGTACTCAGCTACCATGGACTCACTGAGCTCAGAAAAGTAGGGAAACGCTCCAAGTCATCCTATTCATCTGATGCTCCAAAGTGGCAGTGTGCATACTTCTCAAACCCATTCTTAATTTGAGAAACAGCAAACAAACAAACAAGAAAAGGACTTAGAAATCCTCTAAAACTGTGTGGAATTTCCAAGTTCAACCCAACAACTCAAAAAGGGTTGAGAGAATGGGACCGTACACGAACTTGTTTTGAAATTCTGTAAGAGAAAAAAGTGTTCGATATCTGGAAACTATAGCAATGCACCGAGATGGTACAAACCAGCTGCCAAGCAGGATTGATAAGGGATTCTAAACTGAGCGTGGAGGCTCACACCTGTAATCACAGCCTCCGATGGCAGAGGCAGGAAGCAGAGCAGGAGGCAGCCCAGGCTATAGAGAAAGACTCTGTCCCGGAAGGAAGAAGGAGAGAAGGGAGGGAGGGAGGGAGGGAGGGAGGGAAAGAGGAGGGAGGGGTAGGAAGGAAGAAAGGAAGGAAGGAAGGAAGGCAGACAGGAAGGAAAAATAAAGGAAGAAAAAAGAGGTGGGATGAGAGAAAGAAGGGGGAGAGAGAATCAGGAATAGGAATACGGTCAGATACAAAATAAGCGTATCAAAAATCAGTATTTCAATTATCTCTCTATATATATATGCATTCCTAAGTATATAAATACAACCTGCTTAGTCTGTATAATGTTATTGTATGTATATGATTTCAGGCCTGACCACTTGGCATTGGTTAGATACCAATTGGGGTCCCTTCCCCTGGGGAAGACGGTTTCTCCCAGTCTCATCATTCCTTAGTTGCCTGTAGTTCTTTGTGTAGGGTTGGGGCCATCACATCTGTTGGTGTTGTCCTTGTTTGGGTCTTGTTTAGGCAGCTATGTTGATGAGACTTCATGGGTGTGGCTTCTCTCACATTTCTAGGGGACGCGATCTCACAGCCAACTCCCCGGTCTTCTGGCTCTTCGTCTTTCTGTCCCTCTTCCATGGGGGCCCCTTTGGTGCAGGAGTTGTGTTACAGATTTATGAGTTGGGACTGGGCACTAGTTTTTGTTTGTTTCTGTTGCTGTGACAAAATACCCTAAAAAAAAAAAAAGAAGAAAGAAAGAAAGAAAGACAAGGGACAAAGGGTTTGTTTTGACTCACAGTTCGAGGGTACAATCCATCACAGTAGGGTAGTTGTGGTGGCTAGAGCATGAGGTGGCGGGTCCCATTGCATCTGCCGTCAGGAAGCAGACAGCAACAAAGGATGCTGGTACCCAGCTAGCTTCTTCCTCTTGTCACGTCTAGGACACAATCTCAGGGAACGGCGCCGCCCTCCTTTGGGGTAGGTTTTCTCACTTATTTAATTAACTAATTAGTTAATCAAAGCAATCCCTCACAGAGGCTAACCTAATCTAAATCATCCCTCCTAGATGATTCTAGACCCTGTCAAACTGAAAACCCATGCTAGCCGACACCATCCTTCTTTTTCCTGACTTACACGGGGTTAAGTATTTATCTCTATTAAAGTATAAAATAAACCTCACACTCTTCGACATTATACTTAGGACGAAACTTGGCCTCTTCAAGGTCAAGTTGATCTCAAAGCCTCAGTTGAAGCAGCTAACTCTTCTCCTCAGAGTACTGAAACAACCTGTGTCAGATGGACCACTGCGGCCTGCACTGCCTGCGAGCTTTCGAAACAACGTGATTTCAAAATGATAAATGTGGTTTTGAAGGTCAACAAGGCACTGTGGTCCCATTTCTCCCATAGTGCCAATTCAAATCCTGTCCCCCTGCATCCTGATGCCAGCTCACGTACACCTGATGAGCTGTTTTTGTTGTTTTTTTTTGTTTTTGTTTTTGTTTTTTCAGTCACCAGGAAGGTTTTCATGCTCAAGATGCAACCTAGATAGCGTTGTAATTTGTGATTCAGTAAGCTTACGGACAAGGACGGCTGCAAGAATAACAGCTGCTCTTAATGTCCTGTCTGAAAAATTTGAAAAGTCTCGTGGGTTGATCATAGTTGCAACATGTACTAAATAAGGCAACGCTAAGGTCCGGGTGGAGCCACCTTGGTTCAGGTTAAGTAACCCGAACGACAGGGACTCATCTTTCATGGGAGAAGTCTAAATTATGTCTTCCCAAAATGCTTCATCGTGCCTCACGATTAATAAGAGCAAAGCACGATCAGGCAAATTCTCTGTGTGATCCGTGTTGCAAGAGTTATTTCTGCAAGGGTAATCTAATTGCAGGGTGGGGCAAACATCTCTTGGGGGTGGAGGAAGGAAAATTGGGTGCTTGTTGCTGATGTTTGTGGTGGGAGGTTGGTTGAGGGAGGGGTTGAGGTGATGTGGGGGAGGAATGTAAGTAGCCCTACGAGGACTGGGAGCTTGGGTGAACGGAGCCCCACGGTACCCAGCCTGTGCCGTGTTTGTATCAATTTTGTGGTGGCTACGACCTTGCTGCCAGAAGTCGCTATTTGCAGCCATAGCTTCTGATGACTCAACAGCTGTTCTGGAAACAGTAGACTAAGGCAGAGAAGCAGGGCACTGTGGTCCTTAATGAGACAGGATAGGGGGCTGAGGGTTTTCACCTTGGCTGAAGATGGACCCTACAAATAGGTTGCAAAATTTCCTCAAAGAGGGTCCCTCAAATTTAGAGTAAGTAATGAGTTAGTTTTCCTCTGGCCGTCACAATCTTGAAGTGTTTCTCTGCCTTTTCCTTTAACAGTTTCGGAGTTTTGGGAGTGAGAACATTTTATAGCTAATAATTATATATTCACTGCTGACCAGGTGAAGTGGGATGGCCACTGAGGAGAAGGAACTTGTGGCTCTGTTCTCCTTCTAAAGAACCTGGCCCAGACAAGCCGGTTTGTCTGACAGCTCCAGCCAGACTTCAGCATCATCCAAGTCCTAAACCGCCCACCCTTGCTCCAGTAAGAATGCCCCTTACAAAAGTGTTGCTGTGGGGACTTGCCATTCAGTGTCTGACACTTAGAATCACAGAGCTGGGGGGGGGGGTGCCCCCGCCCCATCCTTTCCTCTGCTCTTTCATCTGGATCTCTCACTAGTGTGTCCCCTACATCCATCTCCTGTGACAGTGAGATATAGCCATGCTCCCAGGCTGCCAGAGGGGATAGAAAAGAGCAAACCATTTGGGAAGCTATAAATAATTGAATTATGATACTCCATCATTCAGGAGAACATTGGTGTGGTCTGGGAAGAGCCTCGGCTAGGAAAACGCGGATATTACAATCTTAATTAGATAATGAGAGACAAAAATGCATGAAGAGTATGGTATCAATTTTTATAAACTATCAAATATAACAGATACACACATAGAAACAAAAGATGAGCAGACATGCCATCAAGGTGTGTAGGATGGCTGGCTCTCTCCTTTAATAGAATAATAGGTTTATTATCTCTACTTTTCATGTTCTCCGCAAAAGAAAAATAAACATTATTTCCTCCTCAGATGTTGAAAAAAATTAAAATCTAAGCCACAATTTGTTGCCACAAGAGGCAGAAATACAGGGAAAGCCCAGCGTAGACAGAGATTACCTTAATGAGCTGGGAGCGGACAGAGCTGGCCCCACCTGGACTGGAGGGAAAGAGTGTGGCTAGGTGGCAGGAGGGGCCGTGCCCGTCAGCAGGAAGCAGGTATGCACAGGGCAGGGGCTGAAGAGCCAGCAGGAAGAAGGGCCATGAGAAAAGTCACAGCGAATACTGAAATCAGAAAAGCAGAGAGCCTCAGTGCCAAATCACAGTCTTGGGGAAGCAGTGAAGCTTGAGAGGCAACTGCCTTCTCTCCAGACCCTGATTCCTGAGTTCACTGTTCACCCAGACAAATCCTCACATGCCTTGTCAGCCAGCACTTTGAATCTTAACTGTCTTATAAGATTCCCACACATACATCTGCCAGAGGGCTTCAGTGGCCAAGAGTCCCAGCAAACACGACCATAGCCACAGCACTACTCCCCAACCCTTCTGATCCAGGAAAGTCAGGTGTCCCTTAGAGCCTACTGCCATAGACTTGTAGCTCTTTTCTTTTGAGCCATCTAGTTCCCCATTCTAGAGGGAGATGTTTGGAAAAGGTCCCGTTTGCTCAGATTATACATAGGTTACTTATTCCAAATACTTAGCTCAGGTGTCCACTATGATCTGGGACACAGGAACCATAAATGTCTCCTTCAGAGGAGTCTGTCTGGTACAAGTGCACCTCAGTCTCAGATTCTCAAGCAGGAAAGTGACCTGTCCCTATACCTCCCCATCAGTTCTTCTTGCTGTGAACTGGAGAGACCTCTGCTAGCTCGAGGATGAACACATAAAAAAAAAATAAATAAAAATAAAGCAAGAAAACAAAACAAATCTCTTCCACTGCCCTTGAAAAGATGAAGAAGGTACTTTTGGCACATTACCTTATAGCTTTGGGACACTATAACTTTCTAAAGATGGAGTAAAAAAAGACCTGGAATTTAGGTGCTAAGAAGGAGGACCCTCCATGTTGCCTGGTCTCCCCTGAGTTGCTGTTTGACGCTTGGGATTCCAGAAAAGCCCGTCTCCTTGAAAACCTACATATATCCATCTTTTATATTCCGTCTTTGCTTTTCTACTTCTGTATCTTAAAGCAAGTCACACTTGCCACTCTTGGACACAAGTCACATGAGACTCAAGCTGCTGTTCCGGCAGATGCCTCCACTCCTTCAAAAAATACACCAGCCCCATGGGGGTGTCCCCTTCATGAAGTCTTCTGGCCAAGGAGGGGCCAACCTGCCAAGAAAGGCATCCGAGATCCTGGGTGCCCTCTCACTTCCACCCTGTCCTGCCCAAAGGCTGCCCAACCCAATCTCCCTCACATCTGAGTGTTTGAGGGTGATGGGGAAAGCAAAGAGTGGGACATGGGATGAAAGGTCCAGGCTCTCATTTATCTTCCTTCTCCCTAACTGCAGCAAGCATGGCTTCTTCCAATCTGTACATCTCAGCAATCCTCAGAGATCTTGGGGGCGAAGGCAGTCTTTTGCATGTTATTCACACTTAAATAGATAACTGCCCAAAGGGCAGCCTTCTCAGGTACCTTTGATAGGGTCTACTGCAAAAATAGGGCAGCTCTGGAACCCAAAATCTGGGTCAAAGCAGCTCAGGCTTCAAGAGGTTGGGGAGGCCATCTACATCCAGTATAGATAGAGACAAAAAGGCTCAAGCTTTTCTTTGGGATCCTTATTCCCACCTCACCCAGCATAACTCCAGGACTACTTGGGATCTACTAGATGTTCTGGTAGAATCACCCAATTTTTTAAAATTGAGCTTCATTATTTAAAAAAAAAAAAAAAAAAAAAAAAAAAAACACCTTATGTGAGTACATATACCCTTGGCATTGAAATTGAAATAGAAATTGAAGGGAAAAAAGGTGAGTTTCACCAGGCACGACTTCACTTACTCTGTGCACTATCATCCTAGCATTGACTATCATCCTAGGATTATCTAAATGGCAACTCCTGATTGCAGCTTTGAAAGCTTACCTGTGGAAGAACAGGAGTGGTGGCCCTTGGGTGGCCCAGCACGCTGGCATCCTCTTCTAAGGTGTTAGAAATCACCAGAGGTGGCACACACTCATGAAGGACTTCCCTCCAGCTGGTGTTCTGTGGTGGGTCATAGCAGACGCCCAGAACTCTGGCCGAAGCGCCATAGTAAAGGAGCCGAACTTGGACAACCTTCTGCTGGCATGGAAGCGGACAGGCCCAGGCTGAGGGGTCTCCGCAGAGCCCAGCCTACAGTTGTCACTCCAGAATCTCACCCATGTCTCCCTACCACTCACCCCTGCATACTTTCTGTCACTTTTTAGGTAGAGAGGTCAAATGTTAAAAGTCTCTGGGCAAGAAGTATGAGCAGTGGTGTCCATGGGAAAAATATTAAGAGAGGGGGGAGTTTCCAGGGCAAATTGTTGTGGGAAAAGCAGACACTTTTCTCATCCCTGGGTCTCATCTAGGTCCAAAGCCAAGTTGCCTTTCTCCTCTTGCTGAAGAAACCCATTTTACCCCCCATATAGGTCAGTCAACCAAGGAGAGCTGGGATCCTACATTTCAAATTGAGGAGGGCTCATGAGGCATTTCTTGTGGGGCTGGAATTGAGGGGCAGCTGGGAGTCCTTTCAGTCCCAGCTTGCAGAGGGTAGAGCTGAGCTCCTCTGACACCCAAGAACTAGAGGACTCACCTACATGGCCCACCCTCTACCTTTCCCAAGACAAGACAAGTCTTAATCTGGAAGCTTCCAAAGGCATGATGCTGGGGGAGTTAGGGGAAATTCATCTACCTTGCCTCACCTCTCGCTGTCCTGAGAATATTGTTATTCTATTGACTGAGCCAAGTGTTTCCAGGGATATCACCACAGGCTCCTAGCACTCTGGCATTGCCAGACTCTGACTGGTCCAGGCACTACTGGTTCACTGTAGCTAGCAAGTTAAAGAGAGGCCCTTTCTTTTCTTGTTCTCTTCTCTTGCCCACTCTCCCCTTTTGTTCCAAGCTACCTGGGGACACATCCAGGAGATGGATTTTACTGGTCTTTACTAACCAAGTGATACCTTCATCCACATCTCAGGCTCAAGACACCACCGTCTCCTGATCTCGAATAAGGTCACCATCATCTACAGGTGTGTTCAGGTCAGTCTGGAGGAAATAAGGAAAACCAAACATGATAGAAAGGCACTGGACGTTTTCTATCATGTCCACAGCCGCCAGTGTCTCGGTGGGGAGACAGGAGCGTTGGGGGAAATATATACAACAATTCGAGCGAAGTGCCTACAAGGGGCAAGCTACGGTGGGAAAATGGGGATGATCTGCACGGACAGCTGCGATGATGGCGGCGGGAGGGGCATGCAAGTTAAAGGGGACCTAAGATCGCAGCGGGTCAGGACAGGAAGACATGAACAGAAAGGGAAGGAGGAGACGTGGGGAAGTTGGTCCAGCCGAACCAAGGAAAAAGCAAAAAAGATAGCTTGTGAACTAAGCAATTCGGATTGGTGGAGGCCTTCTAAAACATCTATGGGTTGATGTTGGCTTTTCTCCAAAATCACACACACACACACACACACACACACACACACACACACACACACACACGATTGTTCTAGAAATACAAACATTACAAATAGCAATCATGATGGGAGTGGTGGGCGTGGACTCAGGAGAGCCTGTGCCATCATTGGTGATGTGGCACAGCTCTGTCGGGCTGAGAAGAGCAAAGGCCTAGCAGATGGCCCCATCTCTGCTTCCTACAGCCACAGAGACTAGACAGCGCCCCCCGCTCTCCTGTACCTGCGTGTTCCCTCTTTGTCACACAGTATGGAATATGTTTACAAGAGAAGGGCCTGACGTCCACTCCTTCCTGAAATCCAAGAGACAGTGGAGATACTAAGGGGGCAAAAAGTGCATGGAGCTGGGAAATCTGCACCTATACTGTCCTGGACTTGAAGAAACACCTAAGCTCTCTCCCGTGTCCAAGGGCAGCAAGTCCCCGTTTTCTGACCCAAGTTTATCCTCTATTTCCAAGATTTCTATGTGTGTCTGACCAGCTGTTAACCATTGCCATTTAGTGGTAGAATGCAACTACCTTCTTAATGAGGTGAATAGAAGAGATGCAGGCTATGTCTAGATGGCCATAAAACCCTGTGAGCTGGAATGATGGTGACAGGGATCTCAACTACCTTGGAAGCCGGTTGTTGAGTGGGGCAGAGCCATATCAACCCAGTCCCCGAGGGCCAGCATAGAGCAACACTTCCTCCCCGCTACACTCTAACAAATTAGAACAGCTCTCTGGACTGTGCTTTGAGAAAGGAAGAACCATCTATTGTGTCTGAATGGTGATCTCTTGTATCTACTTGCTACATCAGCTTGGCCTGTCCTAACATGATCTCCAAGGCCCGGGTCTTCCCTAACTATTGGACTGCATGACTAGCTACCCAACTGTTTACAGTTCTAACCTAGGAGACATTTAAACGAAGGGTGACATAGGTGCAAACTTTTGGAGATGTCGTCCTCCGCTAAGCTGGCCCTCCATTTGAAACGAAGGGCTGATGTGGAAATTCACTCTACGAAAGGATCTAACTGAAGTTTGCCCATCAAGGATCTTCTGAGAAGCTCCCAGACAGACCAACTACTTAGAAAGGAACTGGATTCAAAACAAAAGGTTGACCCTTGTCGTGTCCTGGAGCATGAAGCAAGCGGTAGAGGGCTAGCAAACAGAGTACCACAGAACAAAGCTGTCGTGTCCTGAGTGACTCCGCTGTGGCTGAGCTCTCCAGCACCTCTGTTTCATCTGACTGAAGTTGTTATCAGAAACTCACTGAGCTTGGAACAGGGCTTCCAGGGGCTTGGCCTCAAGCAGTCCTTAATGCCGGACTCACCACAGAGCCAAGGGTGTGCTTCAAGTGGCCTTCTAGGAACAATAGTACTCTGTACTAGGATTAAACAAAACAAAACAAAACAAAAACAAAAAAATAAGCAACTGAATTCAGTGAACAGACAGGTTCTTGCCCACCAAGCTCCTTGGAAAACGCTGATGTAATACTATTGGATGTGTGAGAGAGCAAAACTCGGAGATTTGAGAAGAAACGATGTTGCTTTCTACCCTTATGCTACTTCCCGAGCTCCTGCAATGTTTAGTGTTAACTGGAGTGGCTAAGGTGGAAAAGACAGAAACTTCTAGACTAGGGAAGACTGACCTCACTCAGCTAAGCACAAAGAGAAGGAATCCTTGAGGATGTCCTCAAAACTTCCACAAACATGTAAGTTGAGTGTGATACCTGGTGTATAGTCTCTCTCCGCAGTTCCCAATAAAACTTCCCGTGAGATTCCCTCTTTTGCCAAGGTCTTCACTAACTGCTTTACTCACAGTGGCCGATGGAGAAGCATGGCCCTTGAGACACCTGAGCTGTCCTCTAGCAGGGGACATCTTGCCTAATAAAAGCAAGAGAACATCCCTGCCCCCTCCAAACTGTCCCCAGCTCTGTGACACAGAAGCTTCACCAGACCCGAGGGAACTCTCCCCTTTTCCCGTAAATTATCTTCAGTGGCAATAGGATGGTGGTAACCTCATCCTCACTGAGACTGTCTCCAAGCTGACCAAGAGATCCACTATTCTTGGACACATGGCTTAACAGATGACTAGGCATGGCTATCAAACATCATTGAAAATATATTCAAGATCTAGGGGTGTAAAAATATCACCCTGGCAGTTCTCTCCCTTTCTGGCCCCCAGTTTCCAATCGGGAGGGTGGATTTGGTGAATTTAAGTGCCCTGACTTTGCTGAGCATCAGGAGTGGTTCAGGCGTGCAAGCTTGAGGCAGAGGCCTGTGTTGTTTTTCCTAACAAAGGGGAGAACCCTAGGGAGGCAGAGGAGAGAGGAAGGCTCAGTGGTAGCGTTCAGAAGAGGAGCACAGATGACATTTTGTCACATGGGCCTACACACACACACAGGAGTCAGTCACAGAAACCAATGGTTTATGCGATTGGAATGTCTAGGGAGAAGATGTGGGGCTGTCTTTCCCAGTTTTAAACACATGGATCAGGAATTCAAGGCTAAAGCCAGGGGACAGTCAGAGCCCCTTTTTTTAAGTGGCCAAAATCCAAAGGTGTGCTTTGGCATTTGAAGATCTGTAACCTGGAGCAAAGTGATGTGGTTCACCAGCCTCAGAAAACAAGTGCCAGGACTGGCAGGAGGGACTGATTCAGGGGACCACCAGTTTCCTGGGCAACAGCTTCACTGATGACACGTGGGCTCGGTCATGTAGATACTCTGAGAAGTGTTCCATTGCAGTAACGCAAATACATTCAAAGCACTTCTGCATCCATGAACTGGACATAAGATGCCAATGAATGTCCAGAAGACGCTGCAGCTGAGTGAAGTCTCTCTCGATGTCTGTGCTCTGGTGAAATCAGACACCTGAGCCCTGCACTGTTGTTAATGGGTCTCTCAGAACTTCTGCTGCACCTAAACTTTCCAGGCAATAAGCCAGGCTGCCTCTGCCCATCTGTCTGGTAGCCCGCCTCCTGGACTCTGCACAGCATTCTCCTCTTGATGAAAGGTGGCGCTTACGTCTGTACGACCTGCTCTATCCTGCAGGTATCATCTAGGTAGAAGGAGCTCCCCCCAGCTCCAAGGGCTAGTGGTAAGAGCTGGGGAAACTCCAGACATCCTGGTTTATTAGCAGATACTGGAGAGAATCATTCTTGCCTAAAAACAAGGAAAGTGCTGGGGGAAAGGTGATTTGTAGCACAAGGAGAACAAAACTCGCCCCAGATGACATGGGAGAATGAAAGATGCCCAAAGTCACCCTCACATGGGTAAAACAGGTCTGAGAACGTGAAATCCACAGGAGCGGGGCTTTTATTTGTGTAGTTGTCTGTTTGAGGGAGGGTGGGGGTTGGTACATCCCTGGTGTCCAACATTGGAGCTGGCACTTAGGAGCTGCTCAAGCAAATATTTGTGAAATGAATGAATGAATAAATGAGTAGATAGATAAGCATCTTAAAAACTGAAAGCTGACCTATGGACATGAGGAGGCACCATGCTAGCAGAGCTACCCAAGCCAGTTCCCCAAAAGGCCAGTTGGCTCATTTCCAAAGGGTACGCTTTCCCCAGGATGCTGTGGGAGGACCAGAGAAAGCATGAGGGTCTCCATCCAACATTCCCATTGGCAGAAGCCTAGTTTTTTTCTCTCCACATCAAAAACTGATAAAAGTCCAAGGCCAAGGAAATCTTTAGACAGAAAGAAAGACTTCAGTGCCAGGGGCCATAAGTCAGCAAGACCTACCTACTTAGATCTTCTCGTGTCTGCCAGAACGTCCAGGCCCCTTCAGTACAAATAACTCTTCTCTCCTGGGCTGGCCCTGTCTACCAGGTGATGAAAGGGGCAGACTCCAGGCTCTTAGGGTGATAACCCATGTGCTATCCTCTGCTCTCAGCCCAGGGCCCCTGCCATCTGCCCTTTACCTGAGCTCTGCTGCATTTTCCCAGTGTGTGCATCTCGGAACCTGGTGAGAAACCCCCAAGCTTAGGCTGGGCTGGGAAAAGGTGCTAAGATTGCCGCTTCTAGAAATGGTCTACCAGGCAGGTGAAACCGTCAGTCGGAGCCAATAAGAAAAAGATGGCAAGACATTTTAACAAACAAAAACAAATAATAAAGCAAACAAAAACAGTCATCTTAAAGATATCACAGAGAGAACAAGGTGGCGCTGGGCAAAGGCAATCAGAGAGGAATCCCAGAAGAATTAGCCCAGGTCTCCATGCTGCTTTCTGTCACTGGTACATCCAGGCGGATCAGCTCAGACCCCAAGCTGACCTTCTGATTGGTTCATAGACAAGAGTCCCAGCCCAGGACCCAGGCACCCTGAAGGGTCACTCTCTCTCGAAATAAATAAGGGCAACCCAGATGAATTAAACCGACCCTTGACAAGTGACATCCATGCTGCCTCGGGAAATATCAGGTGGTAAAGTTGTACTGCGGGGCATCCAAGTGTGGGAGTGCCGCCCTGACGCTATTTGTCAAGACAGAGAAACACTTTGAGAGAAGACGGTCTTGAAGGATTCCCCCACAAAGTCAACCACCCTACAAGCCCTTTCTCACCAGGAATTCCTAGTACATTTCCCTCACTTACAAATTTTTTTTTTTTTATAAAAATCACAGAAGTTGCCCCACGGGGATGTTGATGCTGTCTGGACCATCAATAGGGTGAAACTCTAAACTCTCGCTGGCCCTCACTCCCCACTTTTCTGGGATGAACCTGGATCCAGATGAAGACTATGGAATCAGTTATGTCCACACGAGAGGCTGCTTCTTGCTAAGTGAAGTAAATAAGAAATACTCCAGGTGGACCTGTTCAAAGCCCCCACACTTTTCCTCGAAGGATGAAACTATAAAGCTCTCTTAGCCTCTGGGGAGCCCCTTCCCCAGGAGGGATGTGGAAACTGGGAAACTGGCTCCATGCTCTTTGTTAGGAAGGTTTCCCCCTTGATGTACTCAGAACACATCCTATTTCTTAGTCATTCTTCTGAGCCATGGTTTGGTGCTCCATTAGTCCAGCACCTGTCCCTCCCTGTCTCATCTAGTCAGCTTCAAGGCTGACCACCTCTTGAACTCTACATGGAACAAGAGGGAGCCACTCCATCATCTTTCCTGGAATTCTCAGCACAACCACAGATTTTGAGGGGTTTGTTTATTTGTTTCGGTTTTGTGTAGCAAAATCCCTACAAAAGCAGAAAGCAAGACGTGCTTTATGGTCCCAGGTGTTCTCAGTTTCTAGAACAGTGCCTGGCACAGAGCAGGACTCGGAGTCCGCTTCCGGGGAATGGATGCGATCACATCCCTTCCCTTGCTTTTCCTGGAGTACCTGGCTCCCGCTCCTTCGAGAGCGCTGGGGCTCCTCTCCTTGTTTCATTTTCCTCTTCTTTTGTCTCCTCCTTTTGTACAAGACTTCCCGTCTTACAACAAAGCATAAGTAACTAGACTTGGCCCATCTCTCTACACCTATTCCCAGAGCCCCATGGAGGCAAACCTCTCACAACTGTCACTGACACCAGCAAAAGCAAACCTTTGGCTTTTGCTGCTCAAGTGCAAGATCCAGGCAGAAAAAGGAGGAAAGCTTCTGTGCCCGCCCCACACCTGCACTGAGTGGCCACCGTAGGCATGTGAACAAGCGTATTCGAACTATCTGAATACTCGGCCCCTTCTCAGAGAAACAATGCTATTTGCTTAGGGCAGACAATGGAGGATTTGGCCAGGGCTTGGGGAGGGTCTCCAGAGCCTGATGCAGCCCATGTGGAGTCTGAGAGAAGAGGAGTTAACTGCACACAGTGGAGGAGGATAGGATATTTGGGGGGGGGGGGGGTTGGAGGGGTGGGCCAGTTCAAGGAGTAATTGAGGAAAATAAAGTAAAGGCAAACAAAAAGAGAAGAGTGGGTACAGACAAGAGGGTGGACACTGGCCCAGAAGAATGTTTAGAATAGCAGAAGTCCTAAGACATACTTGTGAACATGTATGTGTCTACCATACACAGGCTGGCTCTCCCCAGAACACCTTGTCAAACTCTGCCACAAAATCAAAGTACTAATGCCCAAACATTGCCTCTTAATCCCAGAACAATGCAGTAAACAGAGCTGAGATCCCGAAGGCTGATGTTGGCAGTCTCAAAGGATCCCATGATTCCAAACCCTTTGGCCTCCAAGGAAATCTTGCAAAGTGGAATTGCATCTGAGTTCCCCAAACCATAAAACCCACGGAGACTTACTTAACCTGCAGCAGGGAACATCCCTACTTCAAAGTGGCATTTGCCCTGAACGTTGACCTTGGAGAAACCTAAGCAGAGGACATGTGGCATGTTCAGGGAACAAATAAGGTTAGTTGTGCAGAAACAAAACAAGCTGCAGATGAGGCAGGTGGAGCCAGAAGCGGGCTTTGGAGTCTCCTGAGCTCCAGTAAACAGTTCAGACTTTTAATCTGTTAGCAGTGGGGAGTCACTGGATATTTATCACCCAAAGGACTTCCTATTCAGAATGTTTTCTGGGAATATGCCCCCTGAGGTGGCATCGGAGGGCTCCAGAGCTGAGAGCCCAGTTAAGGGATTCTGCAGGCGCACCTCAGGAAAAGGGTCCTGGACAGGAATGGTGAGGCTGAGAAGGAAGGAGGTACTGAATCAACGGCTAGGAAATGCCAAGCGTCAGGGGACAGATAGGTGGCCCACGAAGGACAAGGCGGGGACTGAATCTCGAAGACGCTGTAGAGAATGTGGGAGAAGCGGGACCCCAAGAATCCACAAGAGAAGCCGTGGAACTAAGGTGCATCCACTGAGAGTGAAAATCTCAGATGAGCTCACATATAAGCAGTGGTTTAAAAAAAAAAAAAGGAATGGAAATATTTTACTATAAAACTATTTTACAGTCTAAATTTTTATTTCAGAAATGTATTCACATCCACAATTTTTAAACAGTCCTTTCCATGAATTCATTCCGTGAGAAATACACTAAAGCAATGTTGGGGAGGAGCTAGTGTTCCTTTCAGTCCAAAGTGTCTTCTCATTTGTTTATTTTTTAAAGCTTATGTGCTCACATATGCCTGGCTAGTGATGGACACCTGATACCCAAAGTGGCAAGTCTCAGCATCATCTTAGAAGACAGGACAGGTGGGCAAAGGGCCACATGCTGATTAGGAAAAACCTGCTGACCATGCTTAAACATAATAGAAAAGTTACATAAAGTGGGAGACAATGTTCAAAAAAATATAAACAAAAAGAATTCAATATTTATTCCTTCCTGAAAAGCAAAATAGAATCACTTCCTATCTTATTAAAATAAAACCTGATGTGTCAGACAGACAGGATGCTGGCTTTGAAAGAGCTATAAATGAAGGGAATCTGGGTCAGGTTTTCCTGAGCTGAAATGTACCAAGAATCTGCCAATCCTTAAGTTGACTGATTCATCATGCTTAGGCTGATGCCACCCTCAGATGTTTCTTAAGATTCAAAATAGTCACCAGACAAGCTTGGGAGTCACTGAGCCGCATTAGGTAACAACGAAAGTCAATATTGTAAGAAGACGAGGTAAGACTGACATTGGTATTAAAATGATCACTTGAAACGGCTTCCCACAGAGGGGAAGGAGCAAACTCATCTGTAGCCAGTGCTCACTTAGGCGGGAAAAGTGCAGTCCTTTTGGAGAACATTTACAGCTTTCCAATTGAAAGACCAACAACTATGCATGTCACTTGGGTTTACTGACCCACTTACTTCACGATGAGGTTTGGGCAAGGGGCTTTTGCGAGCTACTCATTGAAGGGAGTCTGGAAGATTAAAATTCCCTCCACACTACAGAAGATGGCACTTGAAGTTGTTTTCTTGTGTACTTCTAAAAGGGGGGGGGGGGGGGGGGGAAAAAAACCCCAGTCGTAACTGAAAATATTTTGCAGGAACATGACTGTCCCAGTAAACAACTGGCTGAACCTTGAGCAGTCGGAGTACGTGCAACAAGGGAGCTACCGCAAGGACTGTGTCGTTTGTTCAAGGCCCTCCCAGAAGCTCAAGTCTCAGGAAACTGAAATTGAGGCCCGACCTCTGAGAGACAAGGACTGAGCAGCCTGTTCTGGCGTCTGCCTGGCCCTTTCGATGGCAAGCTGTTCGTTTACACACACTAGTGAGTCAAAGAGAAAACAATAGCAAAAGCACTTGCAGGCTTGATTTCAGCTTTTAAAACGCCTTAGTGACAAATGACTATTTTTGAAAAGGGTGATAGATGTCACACAAAAAATGACACAGATCTGTTTCTCAAGGACAAGTGGCACTGCCCTGTTTTGGGTGAAATTATAATTTCTCTGTCAGAGGCCATGAGCGTGCAACCAAAGCAGGATTCCACCCGACAGCAAGCCCAGTGTGCAGCAGGTGCAGCGCCTAACCAATTCTGAGAAACGTGCTCCCCCTAGGGCTTAAGGGGAGTGGGGGACGCATAAATAAATGGCGTTTTGAGAGAAAGGGGGCTCTCAAAAACTTAAAGAAATAAAACCAAGTTTCAACCTTTCTAAAGTATCAGTTCATGACCGTTTTCACAGCAGAGTACATGAAGACTTTCCCAGAGCTGAAATTTTTGAGGGGAAAGAAAAAAATCTCTTTTCTTCTGAACCTAGGGAGAAGACTTATTAGAGTCCTTACTCTGAAGGCTTTTGTGGCTGCTGTGGGCCATGTGGCTCACTCACCCTTCCCATGAAGCACAGTACTCTGAGAAGGAGCTGTAGGGGCTAAGGCACCTTTCATACACTGGTCTCAACTCTTAATACAGAACCTGAGCAGCCTCGTTTCTGTGTAGAATTTTCCCATCTTAGAGAACTCCTATGTGCAAGCACTAAGGGGGTCAACTTACGCTTTTCGGTCGGGCCGTAAAGTGATAATGTCACAGTTTAGATACTGCTCACTGGCAAGGTTTGGTGGATAGAGGTTTCATGGTAACTGACTAAATGAACTGTGAATTACAGCTGTTTACATCCTGCCCCCACACCTTCCCTGCTAGACATCCCTGCTGCTTGATTTACAATTGTCGAATGATCAAATCCATATTCCTGGGTAAGACTATAACAAAGTGACCTTCTATCAAATGCATAAAGACAAAACGTTGACTCACGATACAAATGTGTTACATAACATTACAGACGCCTGCAGCTCTCCACTCTAATTGGCCAGACTGCAGCAAGACTTGTCTAAGAACTGCAGCTAAATGCTTTGGACCCTAAACATATCCCTCATCTATGGTGTTGCTAGGGAACACCGAGCCAAGTCTATCTCCTGCGCTTCTACAACTGCGATCTCCTGGCCACCGGCAGGGAGGTGGTACAATGTTTTCTCCCTCTGGGAAAGTGCATTTCCATTTAAACGTTCTTAGAACATGTTTTTCCACCCGTTTTCTTGCTCCAGAGTTTCAACTTCCAATGAAATCTGAATATGGTGCTTATATGAGTACAACTTTCTGTGCTATACACACACACACACACACACACATTGGATGTGTTTTTGCCTACTGACGGCCCAGCAGGCTGGCTGGGGAACTGAACAGGTGAAAGTTGTCTATTGGACTCCAGTTCCTCCACTTCAGGCAGGTGCCTTCAGAGAGAGAGACTTCTGGACAAAGTTCTAACACTTGGCTTTTTAGTAGTTGGCTGAGGTGGACTTTCATAAACACTAGTGAACTTACCTCAGAGAGTTAAGGTGCTTCTGATTTGCAAACCACTGGAGAACCTTCCCAGTCTTCTGAATCTCGGAGGCAACTGCATCTGTTCTTAAGCAGAATCCATTATGGAAAAACTTGGAGAGGCTGTCCTTCAGAGTTTCTTTTGTTAAGCTTCTTCCATAGTGCCGGTTTTGTGTCTCATAGCCAACAGAGTGAGCACGATCAGCCCTGGTGCTGAGCACCAGGAACCTGGTCCTCTCCATCAGCAGGTACTTGCTATGATGCTGATGAATTTTCCCTGAGGCAAAGGGATCCTAGCTCTTCTGCTCTATCCATTATACAGGGCCTATTAAACTTGTGAGTCACATCTGGCCATTTTCTGTGTGCGTTGTTTGACGCAGTCAGAAGGAAACAGACTCAGTAGTATCGGGGCGGGTGTTTTCACAGCTGCAAAACATCAACTGGCAGTGGTGTATAAACTATGAAAAACTCCGGCTCTCTTGGGGCCTTGGTGGCCGCCGTAACTGCTTCAGAGCTCTGACATCTGGGTGTTGGGAGTATTGCTGTGCAATATGCAGCCAGCCCCCTGACCAGAAGGCAGCACACAAAGCCTCTGAGCAGGTGCCGAGCGGCAGGCTTGGTGGCCATCAGAGTCGCACTGGGCCACACTCAGCATCGAGCTTCAGGGGTGGCTTTCTTGACCTTCACGATGCTCTTCTGAAATCTAGCTTCCTCTTTCTAGGCTTGGGCTAATGGAAGAATCTTGTCTGGTTTGGACACAGAAGTGTGGCACCCGAGTCCTGCAGACACTCAGGAGCCCTGATTTAAGCCCTGCGCGAGGGAGCCTCGGCCTAGCCACTCCCACTTTTGCTGGCTCCTCCTCTTTGCCGGCTCTTCCAGGTCCGCCCCGCTGCTGTCCTGATTCTGTTCGGATTCTACCAGCTTCCTAACTCGTATTTTCTTTTTTACCAGTTAGTCTTCCACCTACAAAAGCAGCCCTTTGACAGTTTGGTTAATATCCCATGAGCAAAAGTCTGAAGGGCCCCATGCGTTTTAATTTCCCCATGACGCACACAGTCCGCCCCCACCCTTTTGGGCTAGCCTCATAATTCACCTCAGCTTTTTAAAGTTTGAGGGTGTGGCTTTTTTATATTGCAGTTGAATGCTTCTCTTTCTCTCCTCTGCATCTATTTCTTCCTGGGACCCATTCTGTGTCACTGCTTGGCTAGTTTCCAAATGCTTTGCTTGTATCCATTTTCTCTGGGCAGACAGTGACACTGAGTCCCGGTTTCTCTAGCCCAAACTAAACTCTCCTAAAGCTTGCCAACATGCCTTTATGAACTAATTCTTCCACCTTCCCTGCCAAACCCTGGTCTGTTCATACTGAACCAACTCCCTGGGAACCCATCAGGAAGCTGTTTTCCTTGTGACTTGCTCCAGGCCTAGGTCACACTTAGTGGGTAGGACTCTAAGGTGAGGCTCCTTCTCACACAATCCACGGGCTAAGGCAAGTGGGCTCTGCAGAGGTGTGTGGCCTTCTCCAAGGTCTGGTGAACCCCCTCTTTCCTTAATCAGTTTTCCCTGCCTGTAGGTTGGGGTGAAGGAAAGGAAAATATGTAGTACTTTTTGAAGTCTTTAACTACTCATCAGAAAAAAGCCAGGCAAACATCTGCGTGGCAGGAGAAGGGTTAACTGTCATCCTACTGGATTAGATAACAACCCTTCCACAGATGTCAGGACTATATCCTGAAAATCCAGTTCCTCAAGACAGACTGGGGCTCCTGAGACTGAGGGGCATCTATTCTCCACTCGAGCCCTTACCGCTCTCTGAGGCAGATGATCCGCTCCAGCAAGCCTCCTGGCCTCAGGTCTCTGGGATGGTATTTGGAGTCACATGTGTGACTCTCCAACAATGACATCTTTGTCTGGTCCCCATGATTTTGATTTCAAGAAGTGTCATGGTATCTAAGAGTGCCAGGGACTCTGGGGTGGTGGGGGTGAGGGTCATTGGCAATATCGGGGTGGTGGCCCATGCTTGCAAGGATAGAGCACAGAAAGGCAAGAAGCAGTGTTGAAATACGGTGTTGGAGAAAAGGCAACCTAAGACTGTCCCCTCTCAAGATGGGGCCCTTGGACCAGGACCACC
The DNA here is from genome assembly GCA_902168425.1 of Peromyscus attwateri. NCBI lineage: Eukaryota > Metazoa > Chordata > Mammalia > Rodentia > Cricetidae > Peromyscus > Peromyscus attwateri. Next base: position 64,832 of record CABHPP010108067.1, read on the forward strand.
AAGGCCTCCTGGGAGTTTGATGGAAATACTGCCTTTGGGACTGCGTACCCACTGAATCAGCATACTGCACGACAGGGAAAGTTCCTGGGGTTAGTGCTCAGGAATCCTCACGTGCTGTGTGGCCTTGGCCTCTGACGGGGTGGGAGTGACTCCTGGAAGCCCCACTAAGCCGGATGTTGGTGTCCACGGACTTAGCTCCTCTTCCAGTGGCCTCTCACATCCCCCTCATTGGGCATATGACACTGTGGTCTCCTCTCCCAGCTCCAGGATGCCTTCCCAGGCTCCCCAGACTGAGAAACATGTAGCAGAAGCCTCCCAACTCCAGCAGAAGTTGAAGCTGGCCTGACCATCTAGTTGGGGTCAACCACCCCACCACAAACAGTGCCCCCTGGCGCCTTAAGGGTGAAGTTCAAGGCTTTCAGACTCCTGGGACTCTTGGTCACTGGGCCAAAGAGACATTCGTTCGCTGAAAAGTTCACTCTGTTTTGAGCCCACAAGATTTATATACATCTGAACCCAAACCCATTTTCCTTCCTGATGCATGAAGTTAACCACACACTCTTTCAGTCAGTTGGCAGGTGAGTGGCTGCTGACCACCCCATATCCTCCTCTGTATCAGAAGGGGAGCCCTGAGACCCAGGTACCCCAGGGAGAGTGAAGAGGAACATAAGCCCCCAGTCCAGGTGACCCAGGGTCCTAGAGTTTTCTTTCCTGGGGTGAAAACAGTTGGAATTCATATAAACTCTCTGAGCTTCAGTGCCCACCAGGGCAGAATGAGTACACAGAACTCTGTAGCTCCTATATCTCGAGCACCTACACTACAAATTCCCAGGATGCCACTCTGCTCAGCAGGGCCCGGTCCTCAGGTAGCCACTGCAAGGTGGACCTTTCTGCATTCTAGGACCTCATGCCAAGGACAACCATTGACACACATGGGATCCACAGCAGCCTTAAACACAAAACTCTTAATAGAATGTAGTCTATGACCATGGGTATTGGATAGACCACCTGGACACAAACCAAATTAGATGTAAAGCTCACATGACAGCTGTTTGAGACAGGGTAAGGAGCATCAGGGTTACCAGGGGCTCTGATGGCTAAGAGAGAGATGGTGGGGGGGGTGTCATGAGCAAGAAGCCCCAGCTCCCTCTCCCCTTGGAGCCCTCATCCGACAGGCTCCATATGGGCAGCAGCTGCCTCTTACGGGCCTTGCCCAGTGTTACAAGTACAGTCACTGAGCTGCTCTCTGCCGGGAGAGGGGAGAGGACAGGTTCAGAGCTGGTCCACTCTTCCATCCCGATGGCGGGGCTTGGTGGGAAGCCCACACTCCCTGGTTGTGCAAACATAAAGATGAGTCACCATCCCTCATGTATCATACCTCCTTCATTTTTCAGACTGGAAATGCTTAAAGGAGGGGAGGAGGAGAGGAGGCTATTCTGCGGGGACTCTTCTTGGGAGCCATACCCCAGGTCCTCACGTCTTGTGCTTCTACAGGAGGCCTTTCTCATCCTGAGCTTTTGGTGGCACAGGTTAGAACTAGCCTACAAAGTACAGCTGGGAGGCTCCCCTTTAAATATTTACAGACATGGAAGGATAGGTGGGGAGGAGAAAAAAAAAAAAAAACAAGTCATGGGATCCAGTTCTCAAGAGAAAAAGATGCCAAGGCAAAACTACAAAAGTCCCAAAGGTCGTTTGTCCTGGCAGAGCTGGTCACTCGCTGCTCAGTCCCTGAGGTCCTCATGTCTCTGTCCTAGCACTTTATTCTCTGTTGTCTCTGACAGGGAAATGTTTTTTGTGTGTCTTCTCCTCTTCCCGCACACACATTAATTGAGAAGTCTTTCCATGCTCGTTTGAAAAGCTCATTTTTTTAACTAAAATAAGAGGCGAAGTGCTTGAAATGCTGGTGTCTCATAAACGAGAGCAGGACTCCCACATCTTACTCCCCAGGCCAGTCGGTTCCTTGAGCCTGCCCATTGGAATGGCACTGCCTGGCACAAGTGAGCATTCAACAGGTGTTTTAAAATGATGGGTAGGAGGAAAATGAAGGGAAAACACCCAAGTACCACTGAGCATCGTTATTGTCCGGATCACTTATTTTGCCTTCTTTATAGATCATTCATTGTCCAAAATTTGGTCAACAGAAAGGTTGTTTTTTGATCAGAACATTTTGACCAAAATGCTGCCGTGTAAACAGGCCTCAGATGGTTTCTCTTAACGTCCAAGCTGACGTCTTACGCTACTAATCCAGAGAGGACTACGACTGGATAGAGTCTGCAATAGTGATCACGACCTAACTTCCAGGACAATGCTGGGACACACTACCTGATAAGTCTTTAGACGTTGATTTAGAAAAGAAATGAGGCTGAGTCTTTGAAATGCTGGTTCCTCACGAATCTGAGCAGGATTCCCG
>CABHPP010108068.1:0-22325 GCA_902168425.1 Peromyscus attwateri
CAGGCTAGACTATAGGCAATACTGGGACACTCTTCCTCAAAACAAACCAACAAATAAGCAAACACATAAACTGATGGGAGGCAATTAAATTTGAGACCATGTTAATAGAATTAAAGTTCTTTAATCTCATGAAACATTTAAAAGTGTATCTTTTCTTGTCCAAAGCAGCAATCTTTGAAGAAGAAATGTTTTATAGAAAGGGGCTTCAAGGAATTCAGAGCTGGAGAGTGGGGAGGAGTTCTGTGAAATGCTGTCTTCTGATAAACTCACGGCAACTGTAGTTAGCGGAATAACACCTGTACAAGATCAAGCCAGGCCAAAATCCCAGCATGGATAGGAAAGGGACTCAGGAGTGCTATCTGGGGAGCTGGAGCCAAGTGATGGCTGTTGGAAGAGGGAGAATTGATTTCTTCAGGAATGCAAGTCCTGGGAAGCTACCCGAGCTCCAATAGACGATCCACACCTATGCACTAATGGAGTAAATGGACATGGTGAGTATTTAAAAAAAAAAAAGAGTACCTGAAGCAGAGAGGGGGAAATGATAGAGTGTAAGGTAGTATATGAATTGGAGTGCAAGAAATAGAGGGTGAATTTGATCCAAACACATTGTGTGCTTGTATGAACATCAAACAAAATATTCAAAAGGTTATTATGGAAGACTAGAGATCTCTTATTTAATATACTGAATGAAAAGCAACTCTATGTTATTATGATAGAATAGTATGGAAAGTTACATTTCTAAATCTAAACACACACACACACACACACACACACACACACACACACACCACAACTCTTCCAGTGCCTTGAAAAGAGCTAGATTGGTGATCCTACAATGAGGAATTATCTTAATGAGTCTACGAAATTAGAACGAGATCCTCCAGTTATGTCTGACTTAACTAGACAGTTAAGTGGTCCAAAAATATATCTTTGAATTCCTGCTGTGAAAATGTACATAGTGCAGTTTAAATTAAAGTGACTTTTAGAATTAAACACATACTATGTATCCTCTGTGTCACATTTCTCTTTCCTTTTTGTATATCACCAACAGTCGGAAGAGTACTGATAATTTTTAACCATATTTCTTATTAAATCAAGTTGTCTATATTAGAGAATAATTTAATTAATTCTTTTAAATGTCTTATTCCTTTATGAATTATATAGTAATAGCTGAATGACATGGTTTAGATTACTCTGGTAATGAAGGAAATAAAATACATCTCTTCAAATATTTTTAAAAGTGTCCCTATATTTGCATTTTATTCTAATTTAGCAACATTGAAAATTAATCTTCTCCAATCCGTAAAAAAGTGAAATTTTTAGACAAGTGATTAGAGAAAAGATTGACGTATTTATTTAATGACTTGCATCTGTTTCTGCCACTGGAGCTGTGGATCAGAGACAGTGGGGTGCGGTCCTTGTAACGGTGATGGGGTATTTGTACATCTGTAATGGGTTACTGTAAAGCACAGAACTTGCACAACTTCTCCATCACAAGCAACCTCCTAGGGCAAAGGGAAGCCATCTTCTAGAGTGGGTGCTGTTTCATAAGCCTTTGGCTGCATCCAGTTTCATAATTTATTGCACCAGCTTGTTCCAAAGCTTTCAGATAGTCCCCTCCCCCATTACTAATACTTGTATTGGTTTTAAAAACAAGTACTGGGGAAGTTATCACCCTTTTTAAATTTAGTATGTTACTCACCCCAGTTTACTCCCGTATTGAGAACTTGCTGACACAGCAGCTGGCGTGAGAGCCCTCTCAAAGCACCACCCATATCACAGCCCATATCCCGAAATCACACACCAGAGGTGGCCTACCCAACTTCAGAAAACACCCTCCCTGAGGCTGGGGTGTAGCTAAGGGGTAGAGGGCCTCCCTATCATGGGGAAGTTCCCTTTATCCCCAGCACCACAAAAAAAAAAAAAACATCAGTAGCAGTAATAAGAGCCAAAGTCCCTAATATATCAGTAGCCAAAAGTTAGATCCCAGAATGATCAGTGGTAGCATTTTCTCCCCAAAAGCTTTCTAGGGTTTAAGTCAATTTCCTCAGAGACAAATGAAGAAATCCAGATTGGGGCTCAAAGGCAGACGTGGCAACCTTGGATGAGGAAGGCATGGCTGCAGAGCTGGAGAGCTTGAGTAAATAGTTACAGCAAAGGTCATACATAGATGGGTCACTCCTAACCGTTGGTAGCTCAGCACGGTATAATTCTTCTCCCTCTCCCTTCCTCCCCACTCCCGTCCAAAAGTGAAAATACAGAAAAGGCAATGACGTGGGAACGGACGCTGGGGGCTCAGGCTTTCATCCCTGTAGTCAGTTTCTGTGTTTTGTTTTCTCCCCAAACCCGTCCCTATTTACACTGTAAACCTGGATGAACTGGAACATTCTCAGAGGGTTTTACCTGTCTCACAGGCTCTTTACTACTAAAGACCACTTCCTCACCATAAATGTAAGAAGCAAGATGATGACCAGAACATGTGTTCTTGACTTCAAATTTGCCACCTTAAAGGACTCTGCCGAGCCCTCCTCTCCTTGCCTTCCCTGGTGTCAGAGTGGTTCACCATTCTAACCACACAGAGAAGGAACAGCCCCCATAGTCACTACTCAGAGAGAGACATAATCGAGTAGTCTATTTCTAGCCCTAAATTGCTGCTGTGTAGAAGAATGAGGAGGAGAGGTCATTTTTGCCAAAGCCCTGAATCCAAGCAAGAGATGATGGTATACCTTAGTCACAAAAAGAACTAGGAGATAGGCTGTGGTTGGCTGCTAGACTTCCTGTCCTGTTAACACGATACATTGCTACTAATTCTGTCAGGAGTTTTTGCCAGAAAACCAACACATCAAAGACAAGACTGCATGCATTAATACTGGTTCCTCTAAGCCTAAAGTGCAACACAGCAGCCAAGCCGATGGGGGAACGGGATCACAAGGGTGACGTCACCGCTGTGCAATCACAGTTTGAGATCACTGCTGCTATTTTCCTAGCTTCGTATCTAATAGCTCTCTGTGCTGAGCACTGTACATTGACTTAGAGAAAAGCCAATGAGTTCCTGAATGCATAAGGCATTCTGATATACTTAAAACAATTTACCTCCTCTTTATTCTTTTCTGATTTATTTCCCAACTTCAAAAGGTCAAGTTACTCACTTATTTAAGAAAACATTACATAATTTATTAGGAAAGGTGATTGATGGACTGAGCGGGTAAAAAAAAAAAATGAATAAGAAATAAATTCTTCCTAATAGGGGCCCAATTGAAACACTCACATTTAAGAGTTTTGACAAGGTATGCGGGGTATTTCTAGAGATCTGCCTACTCAGGCATCTAGAAGGTCCAGGGGGTAGTGATTATGGAAACAAGACAGCACTGTGATATTAATGCCATGCTCTTTATGTATTGGAAACCTCAATGTCTTCTGACAGGAGATGGCGGGTTTGGTATGTTTCTAGACAATGTGTCCCACTGGCTGCCACTACATCTCCAGGATGCTCCTGCCCTATAGCCAGCTATGAGACAGGGATGAGACACGTAGGATTTTTGTGGGGTTTTTTTTCTAATTTTTGAGATTATAATATAATATCAACAGTTCTCCCTTCCTTTTCTTCTCTCGAAACCCTCTCATACACTTCCTCACTCTCCTTCGAATCCTTGCCTCTTTATTCATTGTTACTGGGTGCATAAATGTAAATGTATATACATATATATTCCTAAATATAATGTACGCAATCTGTATAATGTTACTTATACGTATGTTTTCAGGGTTGACCATTTGGCCCTGAAGGCCAGTTGGTATGCTCTTCCTGGGGCAGAACACCTCTCCTGGGCCCAGCTTTCCTCAGTTTCCCATAGTTCTTTGTGTAGGGTTGAGGCCTAGTGAGATTTTCCCTGTCCACTTTGGTGTGTCCATCGGTGTTGAACTTGTTCAGCTCATGTTGGTGAGACTTTATGGGTGTAGCTTCTGACATTACTAAGAGACACAGTCCCACAGCAAACTCCCTGCTCCTTTGGCTCTTACAGTCTTTACACTCCTTCTTCTGAAATATCCCCTGGGTGTTTTATAGATGTAACCATCAGGACTGGGTTCTACAATTTTGCATTTTGATTGGTTTTGGTTTTCTTTTTTTGTTTGTTTGGGTTTTTTGTTTGTTTGTTTGTTTTTTGAGACAGGGTTTCTCTGTGTAGCTTTGTGCCTTTCCTGGATCTTGCTCTGTAGACCAGGCTGGCCTTGAACTCACAGAGATCCACCTGCCTCTGCCTCCCAAGTGCTGGGATTAAAGGCGTGTGCCACCACAGCCAGGCTGGTTTTGGTTTTCTGTACTGGTCTCCTTCTGTTGAAAAGAAGAAGTTTCCTTGGTGAGGGAAACTTGCCTGTGGGTATAAGGATGAAAGTTTATAGATTTTTGCCAGAGATTATGCTGATTTAGTAAATCAGTGGTGGTAGATTCTCCTCCAATAACCATGACTTTACTAACATCGAGAAGTTAGCTAGGTTTCCAGTACCAGGCATGGTTTCCCTCTTGCTGATCAGATCTTAAGTCCAACTGAGGCATGTAGGTTTTTGAGGTGGGGGTTTTTCCTGGATAATACAATCTGAGTACGCTCATATTCTTTATATAAAATGATGATGCATTTGTGTACAACCATCAATATCCTCCCACACAACATACTTCAATCATCTCTAAATAGCCTTTTAATAAAATTCAGTTTTGACATATATATATATATATACATATATATATATATACATATGTGTACATGTATGTGCACATGAATATACACTCAGAAGCCAATATCAGGTATCTTCCTCAGTCCTTCTCCATCTTATTTTTTGAAACAGGGTCTATCACTGACTCATCTACTAGCTGGTCATCAAGCCAAGGAACCTTTCCATCTCCTCCTTCCAGCCCTGGGATTACAGGTGCACACCACCATTCCCAGCTTTTTACATGGGTGCTGGGGATCTGAACTTAGGTCCTCATACATCCATGACAAGCATTTTACTGACTGAGCCATCTCCCCAGCCCCGTCAAAACATGGAATACAATGTCAGTGTTGTGTAAATACCTATTATACTGTATTCTTCAAGGAACTGGAAGGACAAAATCTGCACATGTGTCATGCAGATGCAATTTAAAAATGTTTTCAATCTTGGTTCATTGAATCTGCAGATTGAGAAGAGCAGATACAAATACATTTTGGAGATCAGGATACTGTGAAGTTGCCAGCCCACGCTCACAGAGCTGGCATAGAGAAGGCAAACCACCACACCCTTGCTTGCTCACCAGGCTGCTCCGCCCCCCCCCCCCATGCCTGCTGTCATGTGCTGGGAAGGCAACTGAAACCTCAGGAGACAACCTCAGGGTACATGGTCAGAAGATTACTCTGACCCCCTCATTTTGTCTTGCTAATGAGTGGCCAGTGTGTCAACCTGTCCTTTCACCTCTGGCTGAAAAAAACCTATCTCAAAAGATCACCGTACGATTCATCTGTTTCCCTAGCCAATTACTTGGCCTATAACTGGTGCTTAGCTCATTTTTGTGGCATTCAGTGATGGACGACTACCTTCTATAATGAAGATATATGTACACCTTTCACTGGTTCTATGTTAAATAATACTTTGGTAGCACTCAGTGCACCTTAAATAGCAACATGATAAGGTATGGGCTGGATCTGAGAACCAAATTCTCCACTTCACTCTCATCTTTCCTGCACTTGATTGCGATTTTAGAGCTCCCGTTTTCAGCCAGAGTGCATATGCACGCTGGGGATGATGGGAGCACCTGGGCCAGAGGCCTCCAGGCCCCACAGCCGGAAACTGGCAGCAGGTTGTTGAACCATATCTTTCACTTGGCAGTGAACTGTACTACACCCATTTCCTGATCTGACCTCCTTGTGCATGCAGGCTTCCTGCTCTTGGCTCTTTGGGTTTCCTCCTTCACAACAGCTCTTCACGGTGGGTACACACCTCAGGAGGTGGAGGAGGAGGGGAAAGAGGAGAGGACCACATAGCTGAATTGAGAAGATAACTTCTTCCGGGTGACAGAAAGAAGGGCAGGCAGAAAGAGAGAAGGAGAGGGAGGAGGTGAAGGGTAAACCGGAAATGACCTCATCTTCCTGGAGGAAGTAGGGGGTCTCTGGTCATGATAGGGTCTGGTGTGATTATGTGTTAGGGGACAGAGGGATCATGAGACTAGTCCGAGCCTTCTAACGTCCAGGAAAAGCTGCACAGACAAGCAGATCTCAGGGCCTTTGCACACGCAGTGCATGAAATGCACCTGCTCCATGTTACCAGGCTGGCTTCTCCTTGAAAGCCTTCTCTGGTTTCCTCACTGGAGTCATCACAATCATTGTATCCTTCATTGTGCCTCTCATGACCAAAAGCTCAATTGTTTATCACGTTCTTATGACTTCCTGCATCCCTCCTTTTAAACGCATACTACCGTTGCCACAAAGCCCCAGATGTTCGTCCCCAGTGACAATTCACCCTCTTGAGGTTGTTAATTACCCCCTTATTCTAGATCTTCACTCAGATGTCCCATGCCCCACTTCTGTTGTTTATTTGTTGGTTTTTGAGCGAGCATCTCAGAATGTAGCCCAGACTGGCCTTGAACTCATGATCATCCTGCCTCCAATCCTAGGTGCTGGGAGTACAGTGTACCCGCACTTTCAGCTTGGGAGTCTCACTTTTATTCAAAGCCAAACCTCAAAACTGCTCTACAAATCCTCCTTTCAGTTCCCCCAAAGAGCACTGTATTTCCTGTCTCACAGCTTTTCATGCCATTTGCCTGGCTGAAGCATCAGTCCTTTGTGACCTCCTTCAATGCTCTGCCCCAGCTGATTCTCATCCAGATTCAGTGGCAGTCCATAGGGAGGGTCTCTCAGGTGACCGTCATCAACTAGTCTCTTCCTCAAGATGTGCCATGAGCGCACACTGGCTTGCTTCTGTGCCTTTTCAATTCGGTCACCTAGATACTTGTTGTACATCCTCCTCACTGGTTATACGCTTCCTGGGGGTAGGATTTCCTGTGCTTTATTTCTCAACATGTGCTTACGTTTTAGCATATTGCTCTGCACAGTAGAGCCCAAGTGCACTGCTGGAGAAATAAACGGACCGATGACATTCAGTGGCCTGTCAACATTTGGAGTCAGAGGAAATCTTGCATATTTATTAGTAGCTGCAACCCACCCACATCATCTGACTTCTACCTCTCTCTGTTAAAAGGTAAGATGATGTTCTACTCTACCCAAAAGGTTTCTCCTAATACACAGCCACAGCCACAACCACTTTCTCCTTCACCAGACCCTTAGTCATTTCGTTTGAAAATGTCCTCTGAGTACTTACTGGAGCTAAGTGCAAATCAGAAGATGCATTGACTGTGGTCCTTCACCTCAGGGAAGTTTGCAGACCTGTGGGATACTTTTAGACTTGACTACAATTCCAATGTGTCAAATGTAAATGAATGAGCTTAATTGCAGCTTTTTTTTTTTTTGATATCTCAACACTTGTTTATTTCTCAAGCTATTAATCCCAAACACATAGCTTCTTATTATAATCTTCCTGGGACAATCTCCAAAAGGGTCACCCTTCCAGAGATTCTGAGGCTAATCTATTTCCAGCACAGATTTGATTCTGACAAATGTTGCAGCTTCCCAGAACCTGAGTTCAATTTGAGCTTTGCTGATTCATTCTATTTAAATGAACTTCCTGAAGACCTCACCTTGTGGGATTCAAATGCAAACATGCAAACATGTTCTAAGCCAAAGCCTAAACACTTTTAGCCAGCTATCTTAAGAAAGGGACTTTCTTTCCCTGTTTCAAATAACCACACCTGCCTCATTTTCCTCCCCAGCTACTTGTGGTAATATTTGTAGTTGTGTAAATTTTCAGTCAAACTTAGATTCTTTCTTTTTCCCTTTGCTTCATCCAGTATACCTAATCCTGGGGGTAGAACATCACATATAAATATGAAAACAGGCAGCTAAGATACGGAAATGTGGTCTGTTGTCTACACGCTGTTTCTCCCTGCATCTGCATGTCTTTCTGCTATATCTGCTAAGGGAAGCCAAGGCATTGCTTTGGCTACCAATTTCCCTAACATCTTGAAGCTCTGTTCTCTGCAATGCTCTCTCTTATCACCCTCCACCACAGGTTAGTAACACTGCTTTTCCATTTCTGGTCTCTGCTTCCATGGTGAAATTCCAGTTCCCTGTAAGTATGTAACATCTAGGTCAATCCTGCTCACTCGATTTTTGACTTGAGTTTCCAGAAAATGTATTCACCACCTCCTCTCACCTAATGTGTCCAGATTCTGTCACTTCCATCCCTGACTCCCTGATTCATCCTTTCTGAGTCTATCTTCAAGTCTTCTCTCTTCCTCTGAAATGCATCATGCTATAGCTTCACCAGCCTCATGCTATAGCTTCACCTCAGGCTGTGGTCTTGTTCATCTCACACCTTTGTCATAGACCCCATCCAAGAGGACATTGCTGACCTTGTTCTGCAGTCCACCTTTCAAAAGGTAACTGCAGAAGACACAGTGACTGTGCACAAGTGTTGTCTCAGAGGAATCAGATCATGGCACTCCTGTGCTTAGAAAGTGCTAGTGGCTTCCTGTTGGAACCACAACAAAAGCTAAACCCCTACCTCCACCTGTCACACCCTATTACAGGGCACCTATCTCACTCTACAAACCTATTCTAGGTACACAGGCCTCTTGGGCCCAGAAGTAACACCCTCCACCTGAGCTTCAGTTCACTGCGACCGTGAGATTGATCCAGAATGGAGATTTATGCTTCACAGTTCTGGGGTCTGGGAAGTTCAAGATCAGAGTGGCTCCAGATTTGTTTGTCTACTGCAGGTTGATCTCTGTCTCCAAGACTATGCCTTTTGTTCTTCCCAGAAGGGAAGAATGCTGTCATCATTTACAGAAGGTAGAAGGGCGGATGCCTCTTCTTAAAGGGCTTCATGCAGCCTTATTCACAAGGAGAGTATCCTTTATGAATCCATTCCCCCTTAAAGGCCCCAATCACATTTACCATTAGGTTTCAATATCCCAGTCTAAGAGGGGCACGTTGCAGCCACGGCCTGTGACCTGCTCATATGTCATCTCCTCTCACTTGACTTCCTCTTTCTCATGGTCCAGATTGTATTTCAAATGTCGTCTCAGAGAAGCAGGGCCTGGCCTTCCTCCTTGAACAACATCTGCTTTCACTCTCTATGACATATCCGCCATGGCTATGTCCACGGTTGTCATCAGCGTGAGAAACTATCATCCTAGTGTGTAGATTGTAGGATGATACATCCCTTTAGAGTGTAAGCTGTACGTAGTTAGGTTCGCCTGTTGCTTTTCTAGCGTCTAATACAGAATCTGGCACATGGGTGGCATCCTTTCACTCATTCCACAAACACTGTTTTATCAACTTCTACATGTCACCCACTGCCCTGGCACTCAGATTTCTGCTACAAATAAAGTCAAAGAGTTTCTGTTCTAAATCTGTGTTATATTTGGAGGAAGGGAGGTTGGCAATATTTAAGAATTTGCTAATCAATGAGTAAATATATACAATGTCGAATGAAAATAAGTGATCTAAGAAATAAAACATAAAAAGGGAATATAGGCTGTCCAAGTTTCCACAGCACTTAGATATGTTTCTTGATCCCACTTCCAACATTTATCAGAGCTCTATATTCACCTGACTTTCTCCATACTAATTTAGTTCACTCTGAGCTCCAAGTCTCTTGTGATGTTACACAGATCATTGTTTGTACCCAGAATACAACGATTCAGAAACACCAGTGAATGAGACCCTGCTGCCAAAAGAAGGTACCAAGAGTCTAAAGGAAGAGGCTGTTGGAGCCCAGGACTGCACAAGGGTGATCTGTTAGAGACTGTTATGGTTTGACTCTGCAATGTCCTCCATGAGCTCATGGGCTTGAACACTTTGTCCTGGCTGTTGTTGATGTTTATGGAAGGCTCTGGGATCTCTGGGAGGTGGAGCCTTTGTAGAGAAAGTGAGTTACCGTGGCTGGGCCTTACAGTTGCACAGAGCAGCTCCACGTCATGTCCCCTCGCTGCTTCCTGACTGTGGGTGCAATAGGACCAGCTGCCTCACACTGCACCCTTTCTGAGGCTATGAGCCACACAACCTTTTCTGCCTTTAAACCGCTGCTTGTCATGTATTTTGTCACAGCAACAAGAAAAGTGACTCAGATGGGGACCCAGGCAAAGGTGTGTGCTGAGCGGCAGGGAGACAAGAGAACCCTACGTAGACATAGATAACCCACGACCTGCTGGATATGCATGGCTTTCTAAAACACTAGAACATGTCAAACATCAATTAAGACACAGTTCAGGCCTCCATCAGTGGTCAGCATGAGATGTTCAGACAACTATGTCAATGACTTTGTTTTTCCTATGGGACTTGGAATGAGTGCTAGGTCACTAGGATGAGATGAGTGTTATGACTGACATGCTGTAGTCATGTCAAACTTAATCCCGACATGTAAGAGGACTCATTAATGCAATCAAATAAAATAGCCAAGAAATTAGGGAATATTTATATTTCTATTGTATTCAGGGACTTCTACGTAAAAGTTCAGGAGAAATTTCTAGTTCTTTAATCTTTTAATGGAAAGTCAAGGCTGTATTTGGTGTCTCTGAGAATCAGTAAAGAGAATGAGCCCTCAGAGATGCTTCGTATTGCTAACTTGTTAAGTCATTCTCTGAGCCTGGCTGCTCTCTTTGCACAGTCTCAGCATTTGGGGTGATGCTCAGCCATATTCCATGAGCCTTGTTCTGTGTTTATATAAGTAAAAAAGATGTATAATTTAAACTCCTTTGTTACATAGAACACTGTCACAGAGAAAACACTGTGCATTTTGTATAGCTAATCTGAGTTCTTGCCACCCATCTACACAAGAAACCACATCCAATTTTCCTGCTGAAACTTGTGGTTCATTGAAGGTTTTTTTCTCCTTGATGATACCACATTTCTTTCCTAGATGGCCAAAAGCAAGCAGCTTTTTCCTCTCACTGCCTCTAATATATTTCAGTATTAGAAACAATGAAAAGCTATCAGCCCATTTTTGTTTTAAAAGAATTGGTTACTAAGTTGCATCTCTGCTTCGTAGGGAAATTGCAGATTAAAAAAAAATAATGAAACCTGATACTATGCCCATATGAGAGATATTAAAAGGGAAATTAAATTTTTCTTAGAGAAATTTGAATAGGGAAAGTACTTCAGGAGAGTAAATACTTCATTAGCAGCTAGGCTTTCCGTTTTCTTTCAAAAACTATCTCCTAAGCCCCTAGAAACAAGCAAGGACATTTCTCTACTAAAGAATATCATGACTATTGCCAAAGAATGGAGAAGGGAAGAGATGATTATATCACACATTGTACAAGATATGCAAGATTTATTTTTTATGAATTTATTTATTTTGCCTATATATGTCTGTATGGTGTGCTGGGGAGGGGGTGGGGGTGGGGGTGTCCCTGTGTGTGGAGGCCCATGGCTGACATCTCTTTCTCCACCTTACACACTGAGACAGGGTCACTCATGGTTTCTGCTAGTATAGATAGCCAACTTACTCCAGGGATTCCATGTCTCAATTTACCCCACCCTAGGATGACAGGCAGCTGCCACCTGGCTTTTACATGGATTGTGAGGCTGGAACTCTGGTTCTCACAATTTTCTGGCAAGTGTTTTGCCCGCTGAACCATCTCCCCAGTCCGTGATTTCTTTCCACATATAATTTGTATTGAGATGTACTGTTTGCGCCTTCTGCAAAGTTAATTTCTAATCTTGCCTCGAGGATGGCTTAAACTGACCATCATTGTCTTCCTGATGTCCATCTCTGGATTTCTGTATATAAAAATAGGAAGGAAAAAGAAAAAAGTTGTCAGCTAAAATATATCATTTGTGTTTTTAAGTGTCAGATAACAGAGACATCGATACCACTCATTATATCTCTATTGTGTGAAAATTTTTTGAGCTCACACATCTGTCCTGGTGTTATCTCTCCAACACCTCTGGTGTGGGGTGCTGGGGATCCTTTGATTGGGGACTGATTTGACAGGTGTGATCTGTCACCTGGAAAAGATTTATCTGTTGGTAAAACAAAAGAAGATCAATGTGAGTGTGTCATCTACATACGAAGTAATATGGTATCGCCTTTGTTTTAGACAATAAAGGGCATTCTTTATTGTCTTTATGAGGGCTGCCACTGCCATGGAATCACCAGTGGATCCAATGAGTCACATCTGAGCTGGCTCAAAATGAGATCTTCTGGAATACTTGGCAAATAAAAAGTTCTCATTGCCCACACGTTTTTTTGAGAAGCCATTGTATACAATCCACATCTGATTTGTTGTGCCTCTGAAAAGAAGGTCTTCATGATGAACACGATAGTCAAGAATTGTCCATGTATTGGAGGCTTTAATGAGTACAGGTGTTTGGAGAGAAAGCCACTCAGATGCAGTCAATTATTTCTGCTATTCTGTAGGCTAGGCGGGTGCACACATGTAGAATGAAATTGCATCAAACCTTATTGGAATGTTTTGACAGCGAGATGTAGCAAAAGGTTAGGCTGGTATTAAAAAGCAGGAGCACATAACAAGTGATTTATGAATGGCAGCTTCCATGCAACCTTGAATTACAATGAACAGAGAGCTGGCTATTAAAATCATACAGTGCTTAATAAAACTGCATCTGATTAAAATGAAGATTTGGGGGATTATGCCTAATGGATCAGTGATAATAGTTCTAATACAGGGAAGTGGATTTTTTTATTTTGATTTATAATACCCACCCTTTGAAAGACCCTCCAGGCATATGTATAGCAGCCCATCAGAATTCAAATGGGTAAAATTGTCAAGAGAGTCCACGTCCATTTATATCAGAAAATCCTGATTTAACACAGGAGCTTTCTGCCATGTCCTGAGGGAAAACACATTTAGAATTTTCTAAATTAAAAGAAAGCAAAATTCCAAGGCTTTGAATTTCCTTATAAAACTGTCCTACTCCAAGTTTCCTGAAAGACACAGAGAAGACGTGTGATTTTCACTACTCTGCATGTGTTTGTTTGTGCAAGCGTCTGTGGAAGCCAGAGGACAACCTCAGGTGTTGTTCCTCAGGGGCCGCCCACCTGGTTTCTTTGAGACAGTCTTTCCCTGGCCTGGGGCTTGCTGATCTGGTCAAACTGGCTGGCCCGTGAACCCTCTGCCGGTGTCTGCCCCCCCAGCACGGGGTCACAAGCTCACAGCACCACACACAGCCTTGTCACAGGTCTGGGGACAAAGCTCAACTTCTGCCTGTGTCACCGCAATTTACCAACAGAGCCATCTCCAGACCTCCATTTTCGCTTTCTTCTTCTGTTTTCAATATTCTTAAAATGGAGTGTTTTCATAAAGCTACAAAGTGTGTGGGCACACTTGAAATGGGTTATAGTGGACTGGAAGATGATAGAATGGGAAAATAGAAGTAACTATGTACTAATGATGTGTTCAACTTTTCTTAACATTCAACATGTTGTTTAAAAAATAGGAAAATTTAGCTCCACTTTACAAACTCATTCAGTCTAACCCTTCACCCTGCCATATCCACTCTTTCCTGACGTTCTCCATCCCTCCTCCCCATATTGCTTATTATACACATGCACAAAACCACAAATAATACACCAAAAATACTGTAGAAGTTAAGAAAATAAATAGTTAAGAAATGCATTTGAGTTAATGTCAGTAAATATGTGAAAAAGTTCATCTTTAATGATAACTCAAAATATGTAAAACAGATGAGCTGCTGTTTCAGAATCACACTGATTTTAAAACCTTATAACTAGTTTGTGCAAAACATAAGCAGAGCCTTGTGTGATACACAGGTAAAGTCATGAATTGACATAAACTCTGACTGGCAATATGAACTAAGTTTTATTTGTGTATATGCATATATTTATATTTTCATATATTGTGTGTGTATGTATATGACATTTCACAGCATTTTTCTCAGAAAAAAATGTGTTTATATGATTATCTACATGAAAAAGGAATATAGGCACTGAAAAAGGAACTAACATAAATTGGTAATAGCAGTTCCTTTAGAAACGGGAATTGTCTGAAGCATTATATTATGCTATTTTTATATAAGATTAAAGTTAATTTTAGCTTCTGCATATGTGTGTTTACATTTTTTGAATCAAATATATAAACACATAGACCTTTGGATATGTGTGTGTACATATATATGAACTTTTCCCATATATATGAGTGTGTGTGTGTGTGTGTGTGCGTGTGCGTGTGTGTCCATATATATTCATAGATTTGGGGATTTGATAGACATTTTGTTCCTGGATCCACCACTTGCCATCTTAGATTTCCTATACCTTTGTTTTCTGAGCCATAAAATGGAACGAGCATGGTTGTTCCTCATAAATATCTATTACTGTCATTATTGCATTCAGAGTCTTGATTTGCATAAACTATCCAGTAGGTTCCTAAAGCGCAGGATCCATGGCTCCCTTGTGCTCCTAGAAGTTTAATTTGCTCCTGCATTCCACCTTCTCCAGGCAACGGCAGCAAGGCTCTATTCTTCCTTTGCTTTGCGTCTTCCCTGGAAAACTCCTGTCTGGATCTCCACTCCTGCATTTACCCAGCTACAACCAAGTTCCATGCAGGCCAGAACTCAGAGCTATTCCACCCTAATCTGCCCTTCACCTCCTGACCAAATTCCCAGTTTTGTTTATTCCTGGCAGCGGACCCAGACACCCCAGTATACCCTGGAGGAACTCATTTCTCTTACAATATCTATAAAATGGGAAAATATCACCTTCAAAATTATATAGAAAGCATCAGTGTGACCACAGAAATGCTATGCTCTAGTACCAAGACCCCCTCGGCTATTTGTGGAGGACAGGGGGAAGCTCTGGTTCCCCAGTTTTCCCTAAATTCGTTACTGAGACAGTGTTACTGTGAGCTGGAGAAGCTAACTAAGGACTCCCCGCCTCTTTGCTGCTGTGTACTCACGGAAATTGCCACACTTCCTTGATTCTGCATGAAGACACTCTGTGCCAGTCAGAGAAGGACCCAGCGGGGGTATGAGAATATGCAGTCTTTCAAATATGCAGAATTCAAATTATTTGTTCTTCTGGCAAAGAATATACTCTAGGACTGATTGCTCAACCAAGATTTATATCAGAAATGTGTTAGCTTCTTTTTCTAAGAGTTAGTAATGGAAGTGAATAGACATACATATCAACTCCTGAGTGTAGTGAGTATAATCCCCGGGAATAACTAAACAGCTTTTCCTATGACAACTGGGTCACCAAGACAATGCTGTTTGTAGTTTATGCCCTTGATGTCCTTTGAAGGTTTCGCTCTACCTTCTATTTAGGAGCATCTGACATTTTGCAAACCACTATCAAATATATCACCTCATTCAAGGAAAAGAAATACATAGTCTATAAGGGTCCTTCCTGAGAGAAAATAAAATGTCAAATAAATGAAAACTATTCCTAGATTGAATAACTCAGGGAATTGCTCTATCGAAATAGCAAACTAGTCCATGAAAAAAAAAAGCCAAAAAAGATGAATAAATGAAATAAAATCATCAAACTGGCACAAAAACGAAATATATGGGGCTGACTGACTTTTTTTTCATTATGTTCATGACTCATGGATTGTAATTTGTTCTGTTTTGTCATGGCTGGAAATAAGATGATAAATAGCTTTCCTGGCTCTCAGATTCCACATAGAATTTCAATGTTTCATCCCCCAAGGCAATAAATATATACAAATATACACATGCAACATATATATCATTTACTATATGCATACACACTAAACACGCACATGCACTACTTGGTAATGGAATGACTTTCTTTTCTCCTCTGACCCTGCAGACATCCCCACTGCCTGACATGACATCCACCACCTTTATTTCTGTGTGCCTCTTGCTCCAGTCAGGCCAGGGTCCCCTCTTGGCCAAATGCAAATGCAAGCATACGTTCTTGGCCCTCACCAGTTTTTTGTAGCTAAAAACTATCTTTCTTCCCTCAAGAACATTCCACAAATACTCTGAATTTCAATGTTCTTTCTTTGTCTCTAATAGTAGTTTTAATCTATTTATTTAATAATTCCTGAACAAGAACCAACGATATACAGGGCATCATTTCAGACAATGTGAATAGGGCCCTGAAGAAGTCTCAAGACTTTTCCTCTCCAGATGTGTGTTCAGGTGGTAAGAGGGGGTGGGGGTGAAGTATACAGATGTTGCTAAGTACCATGAAGATCTTTAACAGGGTGACAAATGTGTGCCCTGAGTACTAATAGCTCAGACTATTAGGAGGGCTTTGCTGAGGGGGTCTGAATTAAAAGCAGGTGGCAGGGATGTGGGGAAAAGGCAATTCACGTACATTCCCATTCTCCTTATGGAGAACAATATGATGGTTCCTCAAAAAAACTAAAAGCAGGGCTATATATGCTCAAGCTATCCCACTTCTGGGCATAGATCCAAAGGAAACAAAATCACATGCTGAAGAGATCTCTTCATGCCTATTTTTATTACAACACCTTTCACAATAGCCAAGATAAGAAGTCATCCCCAGTGCCCATTAATAGATGAATAAAAAAACACAGTATACATACACAATGGAATTCAATAATATTCACCCACAAAGAAAAAAGAAAAGCCATTTGCAGGAAAGTGGATAGAACTGGTGGACTTTATGTTAAGTGAAAAGGGACAGACGCAGAGAGATAAGCACCATGTGTTCTGTCTCTCGTATGTGAAAGTTAAAAAAAAAAGAAGCCAGTCTAAATGTAGAATAGTGATTTACTAGAGCTTGGGGAGGGTGGGGTAAGAAGGAAGGATGAAAGAAAAGCTCAATGGATTTGATTCATGGACACTATATGCCTACACTGAAATATGGCACTGAACCCACTAATACCTAAAATTAACATGCTAATCAAAAAGAAAAGACAGTATATTTAAAAGGAAAATGGCAGCCCCACAAAGATGGGGAACTAAGTGTCTGAGGCAGAAAAAGGAAACAGATGCTGTAAGCTCTAAGGAGGACAAGCCCCGCGATGTCCGGGAGCAGAAAGGAGCTTGTGTGGCTACAGCACTGTGAGCCGGCAGCAGCAAGGCAGGGGTTGCACCGAGTGCCTCTCGGTGCAAGGGCCAGACCACGCAGGATCTTTCCTTTTCCTGTGTGCACTCCGCAACCGTGGGGGACCGACAATGTCTTTTCTTCCAAAATCTAGAAAGAGGAGCTGCAGCATGCTAGGCAGGCCCAGCAGGCATTAGGAGTGATATGATAGGAACTTTGTGAAAATACACTCATCCAAGGGCAGCAATGAACACCACTGATCATTTTTGAAAGGTCTCCTTGGCTTAGCCACAGCCCAGAGGATGGTGGCGTGTGCCATGGTGACATAAAACTGGAAGAAAGGAAACAGAGTCGTCTCCAAAGGACACCAGCAAGATCTCCACTAAGGCCATGTGGTAAAGACAGAGACAGGTTTGGGATATGGTTTGCACGTTAATCCACTACGACCCATGGGTAAATAAAATGTAGAAAGAGAAGGAAGCTCGATTATCATTATTAATGTCATGTAAAACTAGAGCACATGTTGGGTTTTCATGTCTTTTCGACCGGACTAGAATTGCATAGAAGCAGAAATCAGCTACACACTTAAAAGTGTAGCCTGTGTAAAAATGAGCACACAGTGGAACTTAGCAATTACTATTTCTGCTTCTGTTGAGGGGCTGAAAATCATCCAGGCCAATCCAACTGGCCTTGCAGTTCACAGTGTCTCCCTCCGGCTTCATTTCTGCCTCTTTGCCCCCTCCTGTGTTTTTGTTACCCTAATTCACCCTGTGATTTCTTGGCAATCACTCTGTGGTGATCAGATGTCTGCTTTGGTAAGAATGCCCACTTCCTCCCTCTCTGCATAGCACAGCACCCATGATTGCTGCTTTGCACCCACACCCTGCCCAACCCTCTTCTGGTGGATGGAGATCCAAAGATAACACAGGCAGGCATGAGAAACCTCACAGTTCAGCCTGCATGTGAGAACTAGGCGGGAGAATCTTGCACCACCGGGATGTATATAAGAAAGCAAGGGAAGATGGATGCCCCAAAACCCACCCAGATTTGTGTCTCCCCTTTACAGTTGAGCTCTCAAGGGCTGACTGGGGATGGGGGATCAACCTGTTTTCCTTTCCCTCCAAATCTATAGCCAATGTATTTTAAGTTCTGGAGAAGAAATCTGTAGTGTTTCCTAAGAAGTAACAAATTAATTGAGTCCCTGTGCAGAAATGTCTTTGGGAACCATGAAATGACAGTTACATCTTTCTTCTCCCACCCTCTCCTCACAGACCAATACCCTTGGGCTTTTTCCTTTGCAGTAAACACGCGTCAAATGTGTGTACATGTGTTGCCTGATATGGTCATAGTGATCCAGCTCCTGCCTGCCAGACCTTTGAAGAAAAGATCCAAAGTAAACTGAAACCACACCAGATAGACACCTGCACACTATGGCAGTTTGCGATCAAGGGAGAGGTGTTCATCCTGACTAGAGGAAAGTGGCTCAGTGAAGAAGCAGTTCTCTGGATGTGGAAAAACAAGGAGGATTTGGATGGGCTGAGAGGCGGGAAGGGAAGGAGCGGAACAGCTTGAGCAAATGCTGGTCAGAGGCATTGGGTGGCAATGGAACGCCACGGCCCAGTGAGAAGTTGTTCTTGGCTAAAGAATGTGATGGGGAGAGAAGTTCTAAAAGTAGATGGTATGTCTGAATCCAAGTCCTTGTTACAGAAGCCTTCAGGATGTGCTGGAGCTAACTAACCAGGAGCTTACAGATAAGGAGCGACATGACTATCTAGAGGGCGGGTGAGGGAGAAAACAGCTAGTATGAGGACCCCAGAAATGCCTTGCTCAGGAGGTAGGCATAGAGTGAAAGAAAAGCAGGTTGAAAGTCCAATGTTAGTTGCTTTGGATCACAACAGTCCACTCCAAAACTGCCTCTCTGGATCGACAGGACACTTCTCCAGGGAAATTTCAGTGTCTGAGGGACTTCCCATGAGCTTGGCTCAGCCTTCTCAAAGCATTGTTACCACATAAGACCCACACACCACACCCCAGCACCCCACCTCTACACCTCCACCACCACTCTGCTCACCACAGGTCTGCAGGAGAATGGGAAGGCTCACCTATGCATTCTTGCTCTTTCTCCTTTTACCTTGCATTCTCTATAAAGAGCTCCCAGATCCCCTCTCACGTACTGGATTTCCCATAGAACCCGGAGAAACAGAGCTGGGAAACTCAGAGCTTGAGCACCCCGACCTATCTTTGGGTGACATCCAAGGTAACACAAACTGAAAACCAAACAGCTCTGTGTCAATAAGGCAGAAGAAGAGTGAAAGGGAATGGAAAAGAGGAGGGGTGGTTTCTTTTATAAAAACTGTTTTATTTGATCACCTCCAACATTCTTCTATGGAAGGAGTTATACTTACTACTTTGAAATCACCTAGCAATACATGTTCACGTCTGCTTGGGAGGGACTATGAATAAATGTCGGTATTGTTACCACACTGAAGCTAGGCTTCACTTCTTCCGTTTGGGTCCCCATTGGGTGTGCTTACATTGATAGCAACTCATGTCAGGGAAAGGTCTGTACTGGAAGGTTGAAAACACTTGTGCCCATCCTTTGATAAAAATAATAGCATGCAACAGCATTTATTTTGATTAAAAATTTAATCAATATGTAATAAAACCATTTATTCATACTCTATGGGGTTTTATCCCTGGAGTATATATTGAAAGTACTAAGACTTTAAATCTTTCTCTTAATATTTCCACATAAGAAATCACAGTTTCATAATAGTGGTTGGTTTTTGTTCAAAGCAACATTAATTCATTTTTAAAAATGCTCTTTTCTCAACTCAAAATATTTTAATATTTAAAAAGTGTTTAGTAAATACGATGCATAGGCCAATTTATAATTTCCAAATAGCCTAAGTTTTTTAAAAGGCTCCCTTTAATTCTTAACTTAAATATAACCAATAATAAAATTCCTATTCTCATGCTCTGTTCCTGTTTATCCTCTATTAAGCACAAATGTATCATCATCACATCAATATAAAAATATGATTTTATAGATAAATTAAATGTAGAGCATTTAGCACTAGTTTTGAGTTTACTTAAGGAGGGAACATTTTTATATTAAGAAAATACTTGTTACCATAAAGACAACAACAGGCTCTTTGATCACCAAACTGGAGATGCTTTGAAGTCCATAATAATGTGATAGAGTTTGTGTTTGTGTGTGTAGATGTGGGATTATCTTAACCAGGGCTTATTTGCTCGTCCCTTGAGAATCCTCTTACACTGTGGCATGTAAACTGGAGCATCACTTGTTTTTCCCTCCACATCCTGTGAAACGCTTTTGTTTATAATAGGCCTTTTGAAGTCAAGAGAAGCTGTGCAGATCAAGGAGGCGGCACTGTCTTGTCCGCTCACACTGTGCAGTAAACAGGAGAGCTGTTCATTTCATCAGTGGCTGTCACTCCGAAATCAGTTTTCCTAAGTCCAGAATCTCGGAGGTTTGTGGGGGGTTGGGGGGGAGACAGCCATTTCTCACAAACTTTATAAACATCTGGGAAATAGAAGGGCTGCTTTTGGCCTTCCAAAATGAAAATCACTTTCATCAGTATATTGTGTATATACCTTTCAAAATCCAAGCAATGAGAAGATGGTTTTGTTTATCGACTAATATCAATGTCTCTCCTCTTCTGAGAACCTTGGTTTTGCCTGAAAATTTGAGTACGCATTTACCAACGACTCATTTACCAACGACGGTCGTTTACCGACGACGGTCACACTGATCCAAACGACTGCGGCCTTCCAGTCTCTATGCTTTCAGCTTCTCTCGGGCGGGAGCCAGTAAAGCTGCTACAGAAGTCTGTCATGAGGGCTTGGGGAAGGCGAATATTTTCTTGATGCAGGATTACTCTTCCTCCTTCCTCTTGGCTTAACCACAGGTGGGAGACCAGAAGCTTAGGTGACCATGTTGCCACCTTGAGCAGGGTCAAGAGAACTTCGGGGATGATAGGACACAGGCCCTGACACCAGCTAGCCCATGAGCCAGCTCCCAGCCTCCTGGAGGTCGACTTTCTATTTAAGAAAAAAAAAAAACAGCCCTCAAATTTTAACAAGCCACTGTTATTCACTTCCTGTCGTGTGAAATAGAAAGTATTCTTAACTGAAAGAGACTGATGCCGCAGGCTGTCCGGACCTGTGTCTTGTCCCGCAAGCTGTCCAGACTGAGTAACCAACAGGGCTGTTGAACAATCAACACAAAAGCTGTGTCACCGCAACCCTACTCTTCAGAAGGAATGTCAGAAACATTCCTTAACAGTCCTGTCTGCCCCTCGAGCCTGGTGTTTGCCAGCCAGAGTGAGGAATCCCCAGGGAAAGTACCCAATGTGTCACCTCTCAAGAACTCCCTCCCTCCCCAGACTACCTGAAGGCGTCACCTCCGTCCGTGTTGGACTTTCCTCTGAGAGTGTTTCCTTTGGTTGCAAGTGAAATTGAACTCTCCCTCCCCTGGGAATTCTCAAACAGGTGAAAGATGTAGACTGAAGGCACTTATCCTCTAATGGACACATTCACAACGACAATTAGAAGGTTAAATGTGTATAGTTTTTGACCCAGCCATTCCCATTCAAGAAAGTTATCTGAAAGTCCTATGATACAGATGATCAAAGATATCTGTACCCATACCCATGTCAGACACAGAACTGAAAGGATCTGAGCTGGATCTGACCTGGAGCTTCTTCCCTGGGCACTAGCCCTCACAGTACCAGAAGGTGCTAAGCAAGCTGCCGAGGGAGAAAAGCAGTCAATTCCTACCTCCCTGCAATGCCTATGAACTACTGGGATGACCAGAATGAAAACAGCCTGAAAGGGGCAGTAAAATTGCAGATTGCTCAGGGCAGGGTCTAACCCTGAACAGATGGAGCCTGGTTGGGTAGAGATCTGCTCAAAGACAAATTTCTGCTCCACTAGAAAGAAGGAAGTAGTCTACTGACATCACTAAATGCACTAGAAAGTTCAAAAGAGGATTTAAAAAATGTCAAAGAATGATTTCTGGGACAATAAGTAGTCGGACCGTTTCATTTTCTTTTCTTCCCCCCTCCTCCCGCACTCCCACCCCTGAGACAGGGTCTCACTGTGTAACCCTGGCTGTCCTGGAACTCCCTTTGTAGACCAGGAACTCACAGAGTGCTGGGATTAAAGGCGTGCGCCGCCGCCGCCGCCGCCGCCGC
>CABHPP010108069.1:0-24857 GCA_902168425.1 Peromyscus attwateri
TTGGCCACCCCCTACATTTGTTCTTGTTTTCAGGAAACCAGTAAAATTCTGAAAATGAATTCACTGATAGTCTAGTCTCATACCTTTTGTCTCATGCTGTTTTAATGGGCATTATTTATCTTACTGGTCTTTTGATAGTTTATTATGGTTTCTGACTTTGTGTTTTTATGGGGATTGTGTATGTGTGTATGTGTGTGTGTGTGTGTGTGTGTGTGTATGTACATGCATGTGTGTATGTATATGCACACAGACGAATCTGTGTGTGTGTGTTTCTTGTGTTTGTTTTCTTTGTCCATCTTTAAAATTCTGGACTGTTTGGTTTCTTCATTTGTTATTTGTTTGCCTGTTTGTTTTCTAAAGAGAGAGAGGAAAAGGGGACATTAAATTAGATGGACTAGGAGGTAGGGAAGATTTGGAAGCAGTTGCAGAAGGGAAAATTGTGATCAGAATATATTATACAAAAAATATTTCAATAAGATATCTATATTTTTTTAAAAAATCTGAGCATCTAGAGACCAGGAAGTGCAACATCTTGTGTCCCTGTAACTGAGTTCTCTTTTTGTAGACATACATAGAGTAGTATATAAGCAATATCTGATACAAACTCCATGTTTCAAATATGAGTCGAGTACAGTCTATACCATTAACAAATAGACTCTATCTTTCTTAAAATGTCCAAGATTTTTAAATATGTATAAAGTAAAATCTAAATGTAAGGAAAACCCTCTCATTATTATAGAAAAGGAAAACAAAAGCTAGGGGAGAGAATTAAGAGAGCGGAAGGAAGTGAAGTAAGTAATGCAGAACGTAGGGGAGGGGACAGATGGCAGGAAGCATGGCAGATAGCATGAGGGGCCTGAGAAGCTGCAATTGAAGGAGAGAGGAGAGGAGATGAGGGGTGGGGACAGATAGAAGGAAGCATGGCAGACAGGATGAGGGGCCTGAGAAGCCCACCGTTGAAGGAAAGGGGAGAGGAGATGAAAGGAAGGGACAGATTGGAGGTAGTATGACAGATGGCCTGAGGGGCCTGAGAAGCCACAGTGCAGGGGAAATGTATAGGAGAAGAGAGAAGGGCATAGACAGGAGCAAGCATGACAGACACCGTGAGCAAACGGAAAAACAAGAGCTATAGTGGTACCTTCCACTCTGGCTAAAGAATAAGCCTTCACATTCATTCACTACAAAGCCTGCTTTATACACAAAATCCTGACATCAGTGGGTTTTTTGGTAGAAATTTTGAGAAATGGCTGAGTTTTGTGATTCAGTCCATGTATGATAGACAAAGAAACAAAGGTACAGAAATAGAAATATCTTAAGGTGAAATAAGTAATTGAAAGTAACATCTCAGCCGGGCGGTGGTGGCACATGCCTTTAATCCTAGCACTCGGGAGGCAGAGGCAGGCGGATCTCTGTGAGTTCAAGGCCGGTCTGGTCTACAGAGTGAGTTCCAGGAAAGGCGCAAAGCTACACAGAAAAACCCTGTCTCGAAAAAAAAAAATTAAAAAAAAGAAGTAACATCTCAAAACCATAGTAATACCTGAGAAAGATAGCATAGGACATAAAAATTACTTGCTTTTTAGACCCAACTTTCTGGATTTTGGGGGCAGTGAGGAGGCAGAACAAGGATGATAATGGTGAATGAGATCATGATTGTGGTGATCATTATTGACACAGTGAAGAAAACAACAGGAATTTCCAAAAAAATATACCCTAGACAATGAACTACAGGTAACTAAGGATTGCTGAGGGGAGAGAAATAGTCTTCTCCAGGGAAGAACACACCAACTAGTTATCCAATACCAAAAGGTCAGCCCTTGACAACATGCACACAAGTAACATGGTTCAGACTGAGCAGTTGCTATTTATGTATTTAACAATAATTAAAGAAAATGAGTTTGAAAGTGAGTTATGAGTGTAGATGGGTGGTTTGGAGAGGAAAAATAATATGCTTATTTCAAAAACTAAAAATTAAAAATAAAAGTGGAAATAAGAAAAGAGAAAGGTTAATACAACTTAAGTAGAATATGAAAGAATATTAGTGAAAATAAGCATTTTACAACCAACATGATTATTAAGAACTAAGCACCACAAATCAGTAATTTGTAATGGAAAAGTTAGAACAGAGGAATCAGAGATGTTCCCATAAAAGAAATGGAAAACCACCATATGAGAAATGCTATGAAGCTAGACTCCCTCTTAACATGCACAACTAGTTCTCAGAAAATTAGCATTCCTTTTTGAATCATAATTATTGTAACATTAAAGGAAATAATTGAAATGAATTAGTAGTCTTCTTCAATAAATGTCTTAGCTACTATTTCAACTAACAGAGCAGATGCATTTCATAGAATTCATTTATAACAGTAAGATGAAAAACAGTATAAAATGAAGGTGACTAATGTGATAGAGAGAAAAACTTAGGCTGAAAGATCTAAGTCTAAATGCAAACCCCATCTTATTCATTGGAAATTATTTATTGCATTTCTATGCGCCTAACTGTTATATGCCAGGTATAAAAATGAGTAACATGGTCTTTGCCCTGTAGAAACTCAGTCTTCTGTAGCAAACAGATAACCTTACTGCAATTTACAAATGCTATCTTAGTCGTTTGTACTGTAAATACAGTGCAGTATAGCAATAAAGAGCACCAACTCAGAAGCTGGACCACCTGAGGTTAAATGCCCTTCAGAAATTAATAGCAGTATGATCTTGAGTAATATGTAAGGACTCTTGTCCTTAGTTTTCTCAGTTAGATGATAGAGATGAGGGAATTGCCTCTGATACTACTGAATGAACTCAATGTATTGAGTATGGTAGACCCTTTTAAAATAATTTCTGTAACATGAAAAGGAAGCGGTTGCTACCATCATTACCATCACCATCGTCCTCATCATTGTCTCAGTTACTGTTCTGTTGCTGTGAAGAGACACCATGACCAAGGCAACTCTTGTAAAGAAAGCATTTAATTGGGGCTTGCTTACAGATTTAGAGAGATAGTTCATCATTATCATCATGGCACTGGCAGCGTCACTGAGACCTTTAGATCCTAATCTGCAAGCACCAGGCAGAGAGAGAGAGAGAGAGAGAGAGAGAGAGAGAGAGAGAGAGAGAGAGAGAGACTGGTGCAGGCATTTGAAACCTCAAAACCCACTCCTAGCAACACACTTTGCCCAGTAAGGCCATACTTACTCCAACAAGTCCACACCTCCTAATCCTTCCCAAACAGTTTATCAACTGAGGACTAATAATGCAAATATATGAGCCTATGAGGGCCATTCTCATTCAAACTATCACAATCATCATCATCATCATCATCATCATCATCTTCATTATCAACATCATCAACACGACAAAAACAATAGATAGGATCAGATATTGTTCAGGAAAAAAAAAACCAAAAACCTGCACAAAATAAATAAAGTCTTCAAGTCTTAAAAAAATATTTTACAGCTATATACCTCACAGAGGATTATTGTTTAGGGTATACAAAGAACTGAAAAATCTAAATACCAAGAAAACAAACAGTGCAGCCAAAAAGTATACTATACGTCTTAGGGTTACTACTAATGGTATGACCAAACATCATGACCAAAATCAAGTTGGGGAAGAAAGGAATTTATTTCACTCACATTTCCATATAACAGCTCATCAAAAACAGTGAGAGCAGTCAAACTCAAGCAGGACAGGAACCTGGTTGTAGAAGTAAATACAGAGGCCAGGGAGGCATGCTGCTTCTTGAGTTGTTCATCATGGCTTGCTCAACCTGCCTTCTTATAGATTCCACAACCACCAGCCCAGGGATGGAACCACCTACAATGGGCTGAGCCCTCCTGCATCAATCACTAATTAAGAAAATACACTACAGTTGGATCTCAGGAAGTCATTTTCTCAATTGATGTTCCCTCCTTTCAAATTACTCTAGCTTGTGACAAGTTGAGAAAAATTAGCCAGGACACTATGGAACTAAACAGAAATCTCTCAGAAGCACAAATTAAAATGGTTAAGACATATTTTTCAAAGTATCTATCATTCTTAGATCTCAGGAAAATGAAAATAAAAACTACTTTGAAATTTAACCTTATCCCAGTCAGAATGACCAAGATTATGACAAGTGCTGAGGATGATGTAAGGAACAGGGAACCCTAACACATAGTTAGTGGGAGCAGAAATTGGTACTTCCACTATGAAAATCACTGTGTAGTTGTTGCTGAGAAAACTAGAAATCAATATACCATATGACTGAAGTGTAACATTTCTGGATATATACCCAAAAGACTCTATATTTTATGACAGAGATATGTGGTCCGCCATGTTCATTGTTGGTCTATTCACAATCCCTGGGGTATTCAAAGAGCCTAGATGTCCATCAACTGATGAATTGATAATGATAATGTAGTACCTTTGTGCAAATACATTTTATCTGTAAAGACAAAAAATGTAATTATGTTATTTGCAGGTAAATAGATGGAGCTGGAATACATTACACTGAGTGAGGTAACCCAGATCCAGAAAGACAAACATCACCATGTTCTCACTTAAATGTAGATCCTAACATACAATGCTTAGATTTGTGTACTTAGCTTAGAATACTGATAGAAAGAAGAAAACAAGAAAGTGGTCATTGTTGGGCAGGGAAAGAAAGATCTTGAGTGAGAATAACAAAACAGTGGTAATCAGAAGAGGAAAATGAAAAGCCTGGAGAAGGTAATCTAAGTGAGAAGAGGGATGAAAGGTTAGAGCAAAGCATTAGGTGAGAAAAGGATGACCAAGGATATTTGAAATCACCATATGGAAACCTACTATTATATAAACTTTATAGAGTTTAGTTCATGGTATAACACACAAAGGATACTGCTCCTCCCAGGAGCCAGAGACTGCCAAATAAAAAATGAAACAAACAAACAACAACAACAAAAACAAGCTGTTTGTCATTGCTCTTGGTTTCCCAGCAGAACATGATTTTAAGATCTTAATGCTGGTGCCGGGGCCAGTGGCCTATGCCTTTAATCTCCCAGCACTCGGAAGGAAGAGGCAGGTGGATCTCTTCAGTTTGAGGCCAGCCTGGTCTACAGAGTGAGTTCCAGGACAAGTCAGGGGCACACAGAGAAACCTTGTCTCAAAAAACCAAAACCAGCCGGGTGGTGGTGGCACACGCCTTTAATCCCAGCACTCAAGAGGCAGAGGCAGGCGGATCTCTGTGAGTTCGAGGCCAACCTGGGCTACAGAGCGAGTTCCAGGACAGGCTCCAAAGCTACACAGAGAAACCCTGTCTCGAAAAATCAAAAAAAAAAAAAAAGAAAAAAGAAAAAAAGAAAAAGAAAAAGGAAAGAAAAGAAGATCTTAATGCTGAAGACACCACACACACCAAGAAATTAAATTGGTACTCACCAGGAAAATCCCCCCTTGCTGGCTAGCTATGCATGCATGTCTTATGCATGTCTTTTCTCTTCATATGTTGTTGGATGAAATGAAGCCTGTGACTATGTTTGATGTCAGGTGAGACAAAATATAGTCACTTCAAAGGAATGAAGACCACAAATCAGTTTGCAAATGATGACCTCAAAAAAAAAATGCTAGGATTTATGAATCTGCTGGAGGGTAGGACAAAAAAAAATTGGAAAAATCTAATACACCATTAATGCCATGCAAGTAACAGCTTAAACACACCATTTTCCATTTGTTTTGCGCTTGGCTCTCAGGTACTCTGCTAAGGCTAGTGTGGTATATGCAAGTTGACTTCATTCTCTTACCAAGATATTTGGTAGAATGGACCAAAGCTTAGTTGTCCTCTACTATTCTCCCCATGCTCTCAGTAGCTAACCAGTGGTTTTCCTAGAATCTCTACTGGTCTTCTCATTGGTACTCTGTGATTCAAGGAATGAAAATAGAAACAATTCTTTCCATCTTGGTAATGGGAGTCCCAAGGCAGCCCATATACAAAGGGAGAGGAAGTGAGCTTCAACTCTTGACCACTGGAGGGCCGAAGAGTCTGTGTTAAATCTCCATTTGTGCAAAGGGCTGGGCTGTGTGTGGCCAGGGTAGATTAAAGAGCTACACATGGCATACAGTCCTGTAGAAAATTAACTACCTAAATGTGGGATGGAAATGGGAGAACCCTATTAAAGGTCATTGGATCACTTCTTCAGTATTCAAACATTAGAAATGAAAGGATATATTTCTCACAATCATGAAATTGATTTGTAAATCCTAAATCATGAAAGACATTAAAAGGAAGAATTTTTTTTTATCAAGATGGTGATCACATCCAAAAGATTTATTTCAAGATGTTATTTGTGTATGGTTCTTATAAAAGTGCTACAAAAACACACAAAAAAGCATATGCTAACCCAAAATAAACTTTATTTTAGAAAGTCACTTTAAGTATGCAGTGATATAATTAAGCCTTATTAATATGCTGTTTATTTAACAGATTAAAAATGCATACAGAGCATGTCCCATTCATCTTAATTAGACAATATGCTTGTCACAATTATTTGCTTTATATTTTCATTTTCCATGAACATTCTGAGAGTATCCATTGATACTATTAGAGCCAACACTCTCTTTGCTGTGCAATTTAGTGGCTGATGTCACTACTCTCTTGAGGCACTTAGCCACCATCTCTCATCTGACCGTCCACTGAGACCTGGCTCTTAGGTCTGTCCTAGGGCTGAGAATGGCTTCAGAAGAATAGGCTGTGAGGAGTTTGATGTTTTCAGTGGACCCTCTTTCCTTCTAATACTGAGATTTCAAAGCATTCTTACTCTGGGACCCTTTAATACAGTTCATCATGTTGTGGTGACCCCTGACCATAAAATTATTTCATTATTCCTTCATAACTGTAACTTTGATATGATTGTAAGTTGTAATGTAATATAAATATCTGCTATGCAGGATATCTGATATGTAAGCCCCAAAGGAGTCTCAACCCACCGGTTGAGAATTGCTGCTCTGGAGTATTATGTAGAGCTATGGATATGAGCTAATAGACATTGCCTGACCACGGAAAATCAAATTCTAGAGTTTTGAGAAAATTTTTGAGATAAACTTTTCCCCTCCTCCAAATGTAATCATTTATCCACTGCTTCATCCACATTGTGTCAATCGCTGTCAGGGTCTTTATTTTTGTACTATGGTTTAAAATGTTATCTCAAAAGCATGCACTGAGAGCCATGCGGTGGTGGTGCATGCCTTTAACCCCAGCACTTGGAAGGCAGAGGCAGGTGGATCTCTGTGAGTTCGAGGCCAACTTGATGTACAAAGTGAGTTCCAGGGCTGTTACACAGAGAAACCCTGTCTCAGGAAAAAACAAAAAAACAAAAAAAAAAACCATGCATTGCATTGAAAGTATAACCCTAATTAAGACAATGTTGGTAGGTGGGACCTAATAGAAGGTATATAGACAACAAGACTTCCACCATCATGAAGAGATTAGTGCCAATTATGAAAGAGCATGAGCTGTCAATTCAAGTATGCCCCCTTCTCTCTTGCCCATGTGGTACCCTGTGTCACTACATGATGCTGCAGTAGGTCATCATTATATGCTGGCCACTCTATCTTGAACTGTCTAGTAACTAGAACCAATATCCAACCTTTCCACCCAGCTAGATCCTATACATCCTCCTCTAGGGTCTAGTCTGATGAGTTTGTCTGGCCCTCCCCTCCACACATCATTCCCATCCCACTGTATCTAGCCCAGATCCCACATCTAATATCCCAGCCTATTCAGGTCATCCCTGCCTCTGCAGCAACCAACCGCTAGGCTTCTGCCTGGAACTACCCTGCCTGCCACCCAACCTGTAGCCCCTCACATGCTACATTCAACCTCTCTGCCCAGCTAATCTACCCAGACACTCCAGGCTTAGACCAGAAAACAAATTCATTACAGTAGCCTAGTCCCCTTTCTTAACCTGACTTCATTCCACTTAGTATCTAGAATCTGAATTTGTGTATATTATAAATTCTCCAGTCTCAGGTATCCTGTTAATGCTGTAAAAAAGAGAAAACAATATTCTGTGGCCTGTTTCCTATTTATTACTTAATTTATGTCTATACCACTATTTTAAACAACAAAAACTTGCCAAATGTGCAACTTATGTGCATAAAATGCTATGAATGTATACAACCCAAATAAGAATGATGTTGCTAAAGTGTAGAAAGATTTCTTCTTTGTCAGTTTGCCAGATGCTCAATACCTAAGGTTCCCTATCTTTATTACAAAAGGAAAGTATCAAGCTTCAGATTACTAGGATCAAAGTGAGATTCTCTCCTTGACTCAGAAGGATTAGGAGAGATGTACATGGAGATAAACATCTTTTCCATACTACCCAATGAACAGGGCCTGGGATTTATCACGAAGTGTTGGTTTTCTTATGTATCTTAGGACCTCTGTTTAGAAAACACAGCTTGTTTCTTCTTCCTCACTTATTATTTTACATCCGGACTTGGTCTTGCTAAAAGGAATACACTACAATAAAAAGAACAAAGGCTCACTGGAGATATGTTGAGTCTAAGAGTAGCATAGAAACGGGGTGTTTTCTAGGAAGAAGGACACTCTAAACAAGCGGATGACAGAATGAAACCCCATTCAGTGCTGAGGAGTGCCAAAGGGAGAGAGGATGAGACGACTAAAAGAGCTCCCAATGGCCAAAGAAGGAAAGATTTGAACTACAAAATCAAGTAGTTCTGCCTTGTAGCTCAAAGTACAAAGGAAACATCCACGAGTTTATACTGATGATTAAAAAATGGAGGAAAGAAACAAATCTTTCATACTGCAGAATTCTAAATAGTTTATCCTGATTTTTCCACTCCCAGGGAGGCAGATCATAAACGCTTTCTCCTTAAATCAGAGCTAAGTGTGTTGACTTTATCCACTATGATGGAAAGTGAGGAAACTTCACAAGTGAAAGTGCATAGCAAATGCCCCCTAAGCAGTAGCAGCAAAGAAGTGCAACAGCAACACTGATAAGTCACATGTTAGTATACACTCATATTCTGTACTTTAAATATTAAATATCTAGCAAGAAGCCCTGGTTTGGGGGCTTGCTCTCTAGCTGGCATTATAGCTGGGAAATGGTGGAAAATTTAGGAATCCAGGAATAACTCAGCTGTAGGGCATTGGAGTATGCTTAGGAAGGGAAAAATCTTGTCCCTGACCCTTTCCCTTTCTCTGCCTGATTCCTGGCTGCTGTGAGATGAGTAGCTTTACACACTAATACGGTGTTGCCCCTCACCACGAGTGCAGAACCAATGGAGCCTAGTAACCATGGACTGAAAGTCATGAAAAAGTGAGTTAAAATAAAGATTTCTCTTTTAAGTTGGTTTTTGAGTATTTAATCACAGTGATGGGAAACTGACTAACACATCTCAATGAGCTGTGATGAAAATGGAATTTTGCCTCTGTAATCTCCCTCCAAATAAGTCACAACCCCAGTGTAACCATGAAAAAATCAGTAGACAAATCTCAATTCAGGAACATTTAAAAAACAGCCAACAAGTCATTTAAAAATAAGCAAAATGCATTTAAGACATGACAATTAAATTAATGTGGAATTGTAGATAGGTACTTAGAACAGAAAAAGAATATTAAACACAACCTAAGGAATCTGAGTATGGATTTTAGTTAATAGTAATAATGAACTAATAATGTTTTGGTTCATCAGCTGTAACAAATGTACTACACTAATATTAGATGTTCATAATTACTAAGAGAAACTGGGGATAGAGCATGTGGTAATTCTTTGTACAATTTTCTCAACTCTTTTGTTTATAAAACATATTAAAAACAAATTTATTAAAATGTAGATCAATTTATCTATTTAATTCTGATATTTCAAATATCTAATAGATAAGATTGTCCATGCCAAAAACAGAAGACATGAACATAGAGACTGATCTCTCAGAAGTCATCTGAAACAGAGAGTGAGCAGAAGGCTAAGGAAAAAGAATAGTAAGAATTGCTCCAGATTCATGATCTAGCCATTACATTCCAACATCCTACTTTAAAAGGGCAGTCTTTACTAAGCTCTGTATGGAGTTGTAAGTGAATCACATAATCCATCTAAAAGTACTAATTTTTACCATAGCTCTAGGACTGGACTCCATTAAAAGTAACAACAGAGGGTGGGGGATTTAGCTCAGTGGTAGAGCATTTGCCTAGCAAGCGCAAGGCCCTGGGTTCAATCCTCAGCTCCAAAAAAAGTAACACCAGGAACTAGTCATATTGTCCTCGAGATGCACACACTTTGTGATTACAGTAGAAGAATACAAGCATAGAACATTTAGTTGCAATCATAATAATTTTTTAGAGGAAGATATTTAAAAACAACAACAAATAAAGAAACCCCACTCCAAATAACATGGAAATACTTTGGGGCAAAAGAGGACTTGAACCAAGCTACATTCTAGAGAGAGTATCTGTCTGAGGAAGGCATCTTCACCATGGTCCTCATTAGGGTCCTTAATAAAACAGCCATTTCAAGAACTAAGCTTTCAGAGCTCTAATCTCACTTCTTCTGCTTTCAGATTGTGTGATCTTATCTTCAAGCAGTCATCTGGCACACCGAATTCCTCTCTGTACACCATAGTTTTAATGATACATTCCATTGCTTGGATTTAGAGTTCTCGTACATAAAAAGATAATTCAAGGAGATTTCATTTATAAAGGAGCTATCATCAAAAGTCAGGATACATAGGAGAACCAGAAGGAACTGGAAGGCCTCATGCTATGGGATGAAAGGAGGAAGGTTTTCCTGCACAGTAAATGGAGGCACATGTAGAGTCTTGTCCATGTGAAGACCAGAGTCCTTTGATAGAGCTAGGAATTTAACATTCAGATTTCACACTACTTTGAACACACTTCTATTTCCTACCAGCTTTTCAACATGCCCTCCAAGATGAAGGACAACCATCCTCTTACTGTGTTCCATCAAAGCCAGTTTCCTGTGATAGATGGGAAAGTAGAAGGTTTGTGAGGTTCAACAGAAATAGTATGTATGATTGTTTAAAACATATCAGACACAAAATATCCTACATAAATATTAACTATTATCTTTGTTATTGAGTATTATTGTTACTTCTATATTATCAGTATTCTTTGTTTTCTAGGATTTGGTATTTATAAAAGCACAGGTGAAAAGTTGAGTCTAACAGTACCAATAATGAGAGAGGGGTCACTCTAGAGTGAACCATCACACCCACCCACCCACCCTCACACCCTCTCCCCCCCACATACACTAGCACATAACTGATAATCACATGAATAGGAATTTTAATAATGAAGAACAGTGAGGAAAGTGGAGGTGCAAGATAGAAGGGAGGTAATACCACGTGGTAGAATGTAGATTAATATAAATGGGTTAATTTAAGTTATAAGAGCTAGTTAGGAACAAGCTTAAGCTATAGGTCAACATATAATTAATAAAAAGTCTCTGTGTCATTATTTGTGAACTTGCTGGAGGGACAAAAAATATTCATTACAGAGAATTCAGTAAGTAAATCAATTCAAAGCAATTGGCACATAGTAGGCATCCAATGGAAATCTTTGTTCCCCTGTAAGTTGAGTAACTGAAATACTAGCCAGTAGGAATAAAATAGAGGGCTGTCTTTCTAAGAGACATCCTCTCTGCCTCCAGTGTTTAACAGACTTCATTAATATCTATCAAACATTTCTGAGAGTGGTAATATAAAGCCATCGTTGCTCTATATGTGGCAGCCTAATGAGCCAGCTTCTCCCAGTGAGGCAATAATTTACTCAAAGGTCCCATAGTGGCTAGAGTGAGTTAAGACAGCTTTCCAAATTGACCAGTTCTTGCACAAAGAGAATTGCATTATTATGTTACTCTTTCTGTGTGATTTGTTCAACAAAGCTCTATGCAGGATAAAAATATGTGATACCTGCCCTCTAGGACTTTGCTCTGCAGGGATTTCAATGGCAACTTCACGCCCCTGAAAATCAGGCAGTCAGTTCTAGCTCCAGGCCAGTGGGGTTTTCCCAAACTACTGCAGTGTCAGATCTAGCCATGCATATCCATTCCTTGGGGAGGAACTGGAGGAAGGACGACATTGGGCAATTTCTCAACCTCCATTTCTCAATAAAATGTCTCAATATTTGTGCACACAGGGGCTTTTCTGTGTCGGCCAATCCATATTGGATGATGATGTATGTCACTTAGCAGTGATGGAAGGCTGAAACGCAGAAGCCATTTTTTGGAGTCAAGGATTGCAGGCCCGAAGCTAATTTGGCAGGAGAGATATTTATGATCTTAACCATAGCACAGAGGCTCTTCATCTCCTCCTCTGAGTCTGGGCAGTGCTGTGGACACCAGAGTGTTTATCCTTCACCAGAGTTTAATGTTTGAAACACATTAGAAGGATTTTTAGGGCCAAAATGAATGAATAAAATGATACTAAAACATTACCTAGTAGAAAAAACACTGCCTCGGAAAGCAGAAGCAAGAGTTGTCTAGCCTCTTCCAGTCCTAACAAGTCAAGTGACCTTGGGCAAGTCACTTCATCTTTCAGAGATGAAACTGTGTGACTTGACAAATAGGTTAATTCATGAGATTCTTCCAGAACTGGCATTTCTACAACTGTGCTTTATACTGTGGATCACGGTGACAAAGATCGACATCAGTGTGTTAATGCTTGAGAGTTTCCCTTTGCAAAATGCTTTTTCTTTACAAAAGCTTCCAATCTACATTACTTAACTGCATATATACAGCATTCACTTGAAGAAGCCAAGCAGGATCACAGTTCCTGTTTCTCAGATGAAAACTTGGAGCCTCAAAAAAGATAAATGGCTTCCCTAATATGAATGACAGGAATGTTATCAAAAGTTTGACCCGAGTCACATGACCTGCCTTAGTGCCTTTTAGCTCTTCCCTATTAGTCTCTTTCCTGTGCTTTGCTCAGGTCTCTGCTCAAACACCAACTTTCAAGAAAAGCCTTCCATCCCTCTTAATGAAACAACATCAATCTACACCCTACTCTGGCTTCCTTCTGCCTCCTTCACAATGAACTCATCACTTTTCATGTTCATTCATGGCTCAGTTTCTTGCCCACTGAAAAGTCAATTGTGTAAGGCATTTGGTCAGATCTAGTTCCTTTCAGTGTTTTTCAAACACAAAGTGCCTGGTCAGTAGTAGACACTCAATCAATATCCGTTATGTGATAAATGAACAAATGAGGTGAAGCAAAGAAGTGACTGGAAATTTTGATTTTTATCCTTAAAAATAGAAGGTGTCTTTATCCTCTAACACTTTGGGCTCATTTCCTGAGATACCATGATTACAATCTATCTGATATATATTCTTATCTCACTTACTCAAGAAAAATATGTAGTTCTTTGACAACATTTGAACCATCAATTTTCATTTTATCACGTGGAAAAATTCTATTTTCCTTGTTCGGTATCCATAGGCATTGTCTACTGAGCACAAAATTGAAATAATGATCCATGATCCACTAATACAGCTCAACTACCAATGAACATTTTTAAAAGACTAAATTCCTAGATACTATTCTTACAAAACACAATTACAAATTCTTGAATTCTTGAAATCTATGATGGAACCACAAGTTTTTAGCTTCCATATATTCTCCACCTTCTGCTCCATGGAGAAGCCAGCCTTCAAGTCATTTCACCTGTAAAGATTCCTTCTGCTTTGGGAGTGTGGACTGAAATTTGAACAAGAGCCAAGTTTGTTGAGTTATGACTACAAGATCTATATGGGAAGCGTAAGGCACAATTTCAAGATAGCTGGCCACAGAGATTTCTGATTAAGTGCATGAAGGACAGAGGTCAAGCACATATATTTTCCTGATGCCAAAGATCCACCTTTGGGGGGAAAGAACCCAGTCATTTTCCTGGGAGTATAGTGAAGTTTTAGGCTTCTACGAACTGAGCAGTAAAAAGTAGGACAGCCTAAACCTAGCTAGAGGAACAAAGGTAAAGCTGCATCTCAGTGCACTCAGTCACACAATGCTTGTTGCAAAGGTTATCCAGAGCACAGTCAACTATGCAGATATTTATGGAGAATCTGTTAGTTTTTGCAAATACAGGCTGTGGCCAAAATGAAGTCTTTGCCCCCTACAAACCTGTATAGAAATGTGACAAAAACATATCCCAAGCATTACCCTATGGAGGATTAAAGACACAAGGGGGTACACCCTGAGGAAATATCAGACTCAATAGTAAGATAAGGAAAGATAGTTTGAAGATAACACCTGAAAGGGTCCAAACTCTTGATAGCCCTCTCCCAGGGTCTGAGAAGAATCTACAACCATCTGAACTCTAACCTTTGACAACATTAAATGAATCTATGTATGTGAAACTCTTTAGTCCATTCACTTTATTCTTCTGAGTCAGTTCTCTCTCTTCGTTTTTGCTCTCATGCTTAGCTCCTCTCTGTTTCTTTTCCTCCTGTCCTACCCTAATTCTAAGATCTTTTTGCCGCATCCTTATATTTATCTTTATTTCTCTCTATCTTGGTTCCTTCCCATCCCTCCTTCAAAACCTATTGTGGAGATTAACAAGACAACTCCATGTAGTTAAAAGGAGGTTTATTTTGAGGTAACTTACAGCCAGTAAAGGGGTTGGTTACAGGATCCGGGAGAGGTACGGTATAGTCCGGCAGGGTTCTCTGGAGAACTCTGCTCTGTCTGCCATCCAGCATCCAGGATCACTAGGATCCAAGAGGGCTGGCACATCTGGATCTCAGGTCTTAAGGGCTCCTCTCCTCACCACACCCAATGGGCTGGTCTTAGGTAGGTGTGGCAGTTACCAGCTGCCTCACTGGGGGGGTAGTACTTCCAGGTCAAAGCTGAAACAGCTACCCACTACAAGAATCAGTCTCAGCCATACCAGCAGCCTGACTGGTACAATGCAAAGTTTCCAAGAGCTGTGATAGCCAGCTTCATTTACAACCCAAAAGGGGAGTGAATAGAGGAGGTGGGGTCAGATAAGGCCTGGAATAATTCAGAAAGGGAATTTATGTGCTCAAAATATATTCTTATAAGTGGTTAGGTGAAATGTTACAAGTCTATCATAAATGTGCTCAAATTACAATCTTATAGGTGGTTAGGTAAAAGAGTCCATAAGTCACCAAAATAAAACTGCCTCTATTTTCCTATGCCACCATATATTGGCAGGGTCGGGTAACTCTGCTTGGAGATAGGAAACCTGCCTCATAGCTACATTGCAACTGGTATGCAAAAAACCTTTTCCTTCTGATCCAACTGCTGTGGAATGCCATTTGGGCTGTTTACCTTAATTCAGGAGACAGCAGTTGGTTTGTTTGCCATTTTGGCCTAGGATGCTTGAGAAGAATTTCAGGTAAAATACATTGTCAAAAATTCTTGGGGAAGTTATGAGCACACATGAAATACATAGCAGAGGATAGCTGATATATTAAAAGCTGAATAATTTCAAATGTTTCTTGATATTTGGCTTCTCCAGAAGGGTTGCTTGATCCTTGTAGGCATAGCTTTATCATAGACAGTTGAATCTCTATTTCATATTCCTGTGGCCTGTAGCAAAGGATGAATACAAACTGACTAAGAAAAGATGGAAAGAGGCAAAAGAGTATAGAAGGGATAAAAAGCATCAGAGTTATTGGTCCATACATAATTTTTGGCATTTAAGAAAATGAATGTCTAGAAAATAAAAAGGTTACTTAGGTTTATTCTAGACATGGGAGGGATGGTGGGAATGAAATATAGACCTGGTCCTAATACTTCAAAGTTAACATTCAAATAATTGAGCAGCTAAAAGGTTAAAAACTTTCCAGGCATAATGGGATATTCCTGTTAACCCAATACTTAAGATGGTTAGGCTGAAGCAGGAGAATCTAGGTTCAAAGATAGCCCGAGTAACAAAGCAAGTTTAAGGCCAGCCTGGGTTATATAGTCATAATCTGTCAAGAAAAACCAAAGACAATGGCTATAGGTCAGTGGTAGAACACATAACAGTCTCAAGGCTTTGAAGTGCAAAACAATAAATAAGTCAACAAATTATGGCAGTAACAAGAATATAGACATAGTTTACTTTACAAGTAGTAACAGGGTAACGTTTACTAATTGTGTATGGAGAAAATGAGGACCTGACTTATGACATTTTCTGGGAAGTAGCATGCAGAATGGCAAAGGAGTTGCTTCCTTGTAGGGGGTTATCTAGCCCTGGATCTACCTAGACAAAGCTAAATTCTAAAACAAGCTACATTTAAAGTATTTAAATGCTATCTATCTCAGTCTACAAAACTCAGATCAGTTTTAAAAGTATTAGAAAAGCAAAGAAAAACTGCAAGGAATGATGTCTCTGGCTAACCTGAATTGTCTTTGGAGAATATACAAATAAGATACATTAAAACAATTTTCCAATGTTGATATAAATCTAAGACACTTGTTCTCTCTAAGCTCAAATGACCATTGAACTAACTTTAAAATAATGGTGAAGGTGACAGTTTAATAAAGGGTTTAAGTCATGATTAAATCTGCGTTTATCTTGTTTCAATTTAAAATAAGATTAACTTGTCTGTTATTCCCTCAAAACTCACATATCTGATGGCAGTATACTTTGTGAGTTATTGCATTAAGAACTTATGAATCCCTTCTCAACCTTGCATGTGGATGATTTATAGATGTAATGTGGAAAGGCTAGCTTAGAGAAAGTGGATGAGTGAGTCTGGAGTCCACATGGACAGAGGCAAAAACTAAATCATAGCAATGAAGAGAACAGAAAAGCTCTGAAAGGGTTAAAAGAGGCTAATCAGAGTGTGTTCTCACTCTAAAAAAAAAAGCAAGTGTAGAATAATTGACAGTCTCAGGAAAAATAACAAAAGCTATTGGTAAAAGAAATAGACAACAAACACAACACACACACATATGCACCCACACACGCTAGAACGAACATGTTTATTAAGAAAAATAAGGGAATCTTTATGTAATAGTTTTAAGGAAATGCTCCTGTAACAACAAAAAAGGGTCAAGAACACAAGACAGCACTTTATTCTGAGCATTTTAATT
The DNA here is from genome assembly GCA_902168425.1 of Peromyscus attwateri. NCBI lineage: Eukaryota > Metazoa > Chordata > Mammalia > Rodentia > Cricetidae > Peromyscus > Peromyscus attwateri. The sequence goes on from CABHPP010108069.1 coordinate 17,023, forward strand.
TTCTTCTCCATCACTCCAGGAACTTTCTTGTCTCCCTTTCTCAAGCCTCTCTTTATCTCTTTTTTAAACTCAAGCTATATTGGAATAACCTTGATCTTGTGAGTTGATTTCTAAATGTGTTTTCAAAGTAGGTTCGTCTTCACCACTTAGAGGGAGTTTTATCTGCTCTTTGCCAGACAAGCTTTTTGATCAAGTCATTTAATATCACATATTTGGGATACAGGCAAAATGAGTAGCTGAGATCAAATGGAGCTTTGCACCTGAAGTGAGTACGTAGTTGTAAACTGACCTCTAAGGAAATGCAATGCTCTCTTCTATTTGGGAGCTGAATGAGAGGACCATTTAACACCTAGTTCTGTGTTTTATTTCTAAGATTATTTGAGCAGATGTCATAAAAATCTGTGAAAACAAATGTTCCAACAGCAAAACAACATATGCAAACATTACATACACTTTTAATCATGAGAGCTACAAAAGACCCAACCCAAGCAAATCATTTGTTTCAAACAATAGGTTAACATAAATGTGTTTTTGTCAGACAGTAGTTGTTGTAGAAACATCATATTACCATGTAATATGTTTTGAAAGGGATATTACAGCCTAGATTTCTTTGAGCAATGACTCTGGCAAGGCTCATCACAACTTAGAAAAAGTATCATGCTATCAAGTAAGATACAAATGGCAAAATCAACTCTATCCATGGTTTGTAATCCAGAAGAATTATGCCTAATGAATGCTACAATGAAAGGTATAATTAATGTGTGTGTAGTTATCTAACCTGACTTCTGAATAAGATATGAAAATTAATGGTGTTATTTGTGTATGACTAGATGAGATCATAACTCAAAGTGTGGTGATATGGAGAGTTCCTTGAAGGAGATGTTCGATAGAGCTAACAAAAAAAAAGAAAATGAAACCTGAATTTTGTGCTAGGAACTTGGATTCCAGCTTGCTTCCTGTTTCTTAGCAAGAACTCCACTACCTTCACTATTTTCCCTCTAAATTTGTGATGCTGTGGATTAAAGTCCACCGAGGGCTAGTGTGTGAAAGGTGACCAGCTTGTGGCACTATTTGAAGGTAGTAGAATATTTAAGAGGTAGGGCCTAGTAGAAGGAAGTTTGGTCACTACACACAAGGCCTTGAAGTGGATAGTGGGAGCTTGGGCCCTTTCTATCTCTTTCTATGGCCACTGTAAGATGAGCGGCTGCCTCATCTGCATGCTCCCAGCCACGGTGTACTGCCTCATCAGGAGCACAGAGATCAAACATAAAATTTTGAGTCACAATCAGTTTTCCTCATAATCTGCTTACCTTGTCTATTTCTGTCACAATAATGGAAAACTAGAACAAATACACACACTTTCATAGTTTGAAAGTTATACTTTCAGTTTTCAGTGGTACGGACATTGTGGCTCATCTTGTCTTTCTATGCAGGAAGTTCATACAATATTGAGAAATTTTATCTGCTGATTTGAATACATAGGAAAGCACCTTCAGTCATTGTCACTTAAATATTCTCATTCATAGAAGCACTACCAGAGACAACTTAATATTAAAACTGAGGTAGAAAATGTAATACTTAAAATGCTGGACCAAGATTTAAAAGCCTTCTTTCTTAAGGAGCTGAAGTTTTAATTATATAATCAGTATATCTTACAGAGAAACATGGCATCAATAAAGAAGAATAATGTCCCTCTGCATTTCTACTTCCTTCAAAATACTGATCCTTTTTATTCCTAATAATTTTCCTTTGGTATTCATGAAGTAAAAACTAATTAAACCCCTCTGAGACAGTCACTGTGCAGATTCAAACATTATTATCTGGTTTTCTTCCTTCAAGACATGCATAAAGATTGTTTTACATTTCTATCAGAATAACAATACATTGTCAGGCTAACATTTTTAGGCTAACATTAAGTACAATGCATTTTAAAATTCAAATTCTAGCAATAAATGTGATCAACCCTTGAATTCAACAGCTATGGAAGCCTAGAGCTAGAAGGAATGTCTAGAAGCTGAGGTTTAGGCTCACCTCATACATGAATAATCTGGTGAATTGTGCCAATAGTTAGAGAAATAGGAGGGGGAATTAAGACAGCAGATTTTCAGTCCATGGCTTTTCCTGCTCTATTCTCCTGTCTGTGTAGCTTTTCCATTTTATACAAAATTGTTTGGGTAGAGTGCTGATAAGTCAGTGCTTTGCCAATGACCATACTGTTCATGGACAAAGGGATCACAAAGATAGGATCTATCCTTATATTCTATTAAAGAAGACCAGTTATTACATAATAGAATCCATGCCTAGACAACTAGAACACTGCATGGTGGACAACTAATCTACCTAGCACGTCATGGGTGAAAACCAATATTATCAACAAGTTCTTCCCTCAGCAAAACTTAACAATCTAAGAAGCCAGAGCCTGGGTAGGTGAGAGGCTCACTAACAATTCATAGCATGTGGGATTCTTTCTCATCTTTTGGACATACTTTCAGTAGTAACCTCCCTTGGTTTCTGTGGCAATATAAGCACATATATACAGAGCAAAGTCACATGCTAAACTTCCTCACAGGATCACCCACTCCTGTTGCAGCTGAAATAAATGTCTGAAGGGTTAAAATGTTTTCCAACAAGAAAATGGAATGAACTATTTTCCTAAATAACTTGTTAACCTGGAACAAGGATAAGGAATGAGTAAAGTTGACTCCTCTGAAGAGATGAATCCCTATTTAGATGTTCTCTTTGGATTCTCATCTGCTTAGTGTGAGAAAGAAACTTAATTATTATATTTCAATATTGAAATAAAATGTGGATTTCCTTATTCTTCAGAAGAAATGAGAAATGATGCTCTGTCTTTTTTGTTTTGTTTTTTATTAGTTAAATTTATTTATTTATTTTATATCCCAACCACAGCTCACCTCCTTCCTCTCCTCCCATACCCTCCCCCAACTCCCATCCCCACAATCCACTCCTCCTCCATAGCTATTCATGAAGGACCAGGCCTCCCATGGATATCAACAAAACATGGCATATCAAGTTGCAATAGGACTAAGCACCTCCCCTCTGTATTAAGGCTGGGCAAGACAACCCAATAGAAGGAATAGGTTCCCCAAAGCCAACCAAAGCATTAAGGACAGCCTCTCCTCCCACCAATGGGAGTTCTGAAAATAGACCAATCTACACAACTGTCCCATATATGTAGAAGGCCAAGGTCAGCCCCATGCATGCTTCCTGGTCGTTGGTTCAGACTCCATGAGCTCCTCTGAGCCCAGGTTAGCTGATTCTGTGGGTTTTTTTGTGATGTCCTTGACTCTTCTGTCTTATACAACCATCCCTCCCTCTCTTCAGCAGGACTCCCCGAGCTCAGACTGATGTTTGGCTGTGGATCTCTGCATCTGTTTCCAATCAGTTATTGGATAAACTCTCTGATGACAGTTGGGGTAGGCACCAATCTCACTCAGGATGATTTTTTTTTCTAGTTCCACCCATTTGCCTTCAAATTTCATGATGTTATTTTTTTAACAGCTGAGTGATACTCCACTGTGTAAATGGAGTTTTCTTTATCTATTCTTTAGTTGAGGGACATCTAGGTTGTTTTGAGGCTATTATGAATAAAGCTGCTATGAACATACCTGAGCAAGTGTCCAGAACTCAAGAAGCTAGACATCAAAAAACCAAAACAATCCAATTGGAGGGAGGCAGAACAGGAAAGAAAAAAAAATTAAATAAAAAAAGAAAAAGAATGGGGTACAGATCTAAACAGAGGATTCTCAACAGAAGAATTTCAAATAGTTGAGAAGCCCTTAAAAAATGTTCAACAGCCTAAACCATCAGGATTAAAGACTCTGAGACTTCATCTTACACCTGTCAGAACAGCTAAGATAAAAAACACTGACAGCTTATTCTGGAGAGGGTGTAGAGCAAAGGATACACTCCTCCATTGCTCCAATGTAAAATTGTACAGCCACTTTGAAAATCAATATGACAGTTTCTCAGAAAATTGGGAATCAATCTACCTCAAGACCCAGCTATACTACTCTTGGGTGTATACCCAAAGGGTGTTCAATGATGCTCCATTTTTAACTGTTCAAAATAACTGCTGAATCATCCATGAAGTAATGATCAAGGTTATTTTTATGAACATACAATAAAATGAACTCAGGCTCATTTGCCTATAAATGAGATTTGGCGTCCCTCTCACTTCATTCAGAAGCTTGATGGACACTGCCAGCCACTCACATTGCTCAAATCTCCATACCAACAATAAAAATATCCAATCATAATAACATATTTCACTCATATCCCTTTCTGTACCTCATTGTAATGGACAAAAATAAAAATTAATGAATCACCATGTCCTATATCCCCTAAATAGTCTTAATTCTAAATATGTAAGTATATATGTATGTTAATTTTTAACATATTAGTAAAGTTTAAAAATTATGTAATGAATTAAACATTAAATACCACTTAGCTATTGTACTTCTGCCCCCCTTTAAATGCCTCTGGCAAGGATTTAAATTAGATTTAATAAAAGAGTTATTATATTATTTACTTGATTATAAATAGGCAAATGAAAATACCATTCCATAAATACTTCTGATAATTAAATACTAGCTGACATATGGAGGCTTATTTAGGTACAGCTATAAGTTTATTAAGATGTATAACTCCAAACCCAATAACCATATCCTCAATAATCTATCGATAACTTAATAGCTAACAACTACATCATATTTGAGGTAGTGCAGTTACATGCATTCTTTCCATTGAATGTTAGCTTAAGACTAATTATTAGTAGCCTATTTACTGAGTCTCAACTGGCTAAGAGATATTCATCTTAATAAAAAGGTTTTTATGCCCCAATAGATATTCATAATAATCAGTTGATATTTAATTAACATATAATAACTCTCTCATTAAACCTAAATTAAATCGTTATTTGAAATACTCAAGTTAAAGCACAACTAAAAATACTACTGTAGAAAAACAACATAGCAGTCCTACATTATTTGAAGAAGCAAAGTGAGAAATGTCCTCCTCACCATCTAAGATGGAAGTTTACCCACCACAGAAGGCTGTTTAGAGTAGCCTGGAAGTCATTCACACAGAACATAAAAAAGACAAGTTTGCAAGTTGGCAACATCGCTTGCTAGTCTATATTTCAAATTGTCTCATAAACCACTGAACTCCATGAAATACTTGGGAATCTGATGTTCTTAGTTGACCTAAAATCAGCTTAGGTGAAGGGGACATCACAGGGCATTCTTCCTCCTTCCCTGGGGATGCCTTTCCACCCTTTCCTGCTCAACTACACAATTCCAAAACTTTCCCCAATAGGATGAATCATGGTGCCCTGTCTCCAGCCTTCTAAAGTCGAATTTGGTTTTGCCAGTTGACAGTGTGCTGTGGGATGGTCTGCATGTCAAATTGCTCTGATTGGTCAATAAATAAAACACTGGTCAGTGGCCAGGCAGGAAGTATAGGCGGGACAAGGAGAGGAGAACTGAGAGAACAGGAAGGTGGGAGGAGACGCTGCCAGCCGCCGCCATGACAAGCAGCATGTGAAGACACCGGTAAGCCATGAACCATGTGGCAAGGTATAGATTTATAGAAATGGATTAATTTAAGATATAAGGACAGTTAGCAAGAAGCCTGCCACGGCCATACAGTTTGTAAGCAATATAAGTCTCTGTGTTTACTTGGTTGGGTCTGAGGGGCTGCAGGACTGGCGGGTGAGAGAGATTTGTCCTGACTGTGGGCCAGGCAGGAAAACTCTAGCTACAACAGTGTCATTAGGAGATCCAAGCAGAAGAGGATAGAGAGGTTGGACCCTTCTGCTCTTCATCTTGTTTGCCAAACTGTGGTTCAGTTGCTAAGGTTCTCTCCTTGAAGCCCCAGACTCTGTCAGGGCTTCTCAGCACCTTGTTTTTATTGCACTCAACAGCACTCCCTTTCTTTTGTCCCTGTAAACATCCAAGAGCCAATGGAGATGTATAGCTGCCAGTCTTCTACTTTGTTCCTCATTCCATATTTTGCTGTACTAAGGATGCCAAGGCCTCAAGCATGCAGAAATTTCTACTTTTGAACATGCCATCTACTTCCTGTCAAGGCCTGAACTTACTAGCAAATTAAAGACTGAATGTGCCTATGACCTGAAGGTAGAAGTAGGAGCTATTTAAATGGAGGAAAGTGTTCAATAAGAGAGAGCAAAGGGAAATAGGGACAGCATTGGGAGAGGCAGATGAGAAAGAACAAAGTAAACTGATATCATATACATACATACATACATAACATTTATATATATATATATATATAAATTTTATAATAAAACCCATGAATTTGTAACTTAGTTTGAAAATGAATTAAATAATAATTTAAAATATTGAAATTTTTTCCAAAGGAAGAAAAGAAAAAAAAAAAAGGAAAGACGATAAAGTAACAACTATGGCAACAACAGCAACTTACTTTTACAATACACTTTTATTGATTTCTAACAAGTTTTAAATTTAGGCCATTTAATTTTAGATATTAAATCTGCTAAAATGAAAAAAACGAAATTTTGGGTTTTCTGCACAAAAGCACATGGTAAATAAAAAAGCTATCTGCTACAGTTGTGTAGCTAGATCTGTTTGGGAAGCCCCTAGCAATGGAACCAGGACTTAACCCAGGTACATGAAATGACTTTTTGGAACACATTACCTAGAATGGGATACCTTGCTCAGCCTTGAGCACGGGGTGGTGGTGGTGGTGGTGGTGGGGGGGGGTTTGCAGCTTGGTCCTGCTTCAAATTAATATGCTAGACTTTGTGACTCCCAAAGGGAGGCCTTACCCTCTCTGAGGAGTGGATGGGGGATGGGATTGGGGGAGGGAGGAGGAACTGGGATTGATATGTAAAATGAAAAACTATTTTAAAATTTTAAAAAAAGTCTGCTGTAAAACAGTCTCTCCTATGAATGGCTGCACAAACAGAATTTTTAAAAATGACAATAATAATTGATATGTTAATGTGGAAGGGGAGAAATTTCTCAGGGCCTCATCTCTAGACAGAGAACTACAGGTAACTGATGTCTATTGGGAGAAGGAGAATTAGCCTCTCCAAGGAATGAGCTCCCTTATTGGTTGTTCAATGTAGAATGGTCAGTCCTGAAACCATATGCACACAAACAACAAAAACAGCCTCAGCAAGTGTATGTGTACGCATATATGTTGTAATAATAATAATAAAGAAAAAGAGGCTATCAACTTGAGGTGAGGACATGAGAGTGGTTCCAGAGGCTGGAGGGAGGAAATGAAACAGGGCAAGTGATATAAATCTATTTCAATTAAAAATAGTAAGAAAGATATCAATGACCAATGATTGCTGATTCCTGTTATTTTGTTGTTATTGGTGGTGGTAGTGATGGTGGTGGTGGTGGTGGTGGTGGTGGTGTGTGTGTGTGTGTGTGTGTGTGTGTGTGTGTATCTTCCTTCTTTTGACTTTCCTGGTCTGAGATTATTACCTTTTTTATGGTTGTAGTTAACCTCCTTAAGTTGGAGTTTTCCATCAAGCACTTTCTGTATGTAGTGCTGGATTTGTAGATAAATATTGCTTAAATCTGGTTTTATCATGGAATGTTATTTTCTCTATCTGGGATTGTAATGTGAAATAAACTTTGGACGGTAGCTTTCTGAACAGAAACAGAGAAGGAGTGGACTTGGGGGGAAGGTGTGGGGAGGGAAGGGGAGGAAAGGGAGGAGGGGGAAACTGTGGTGCAGATGTAAAATAAATGAATAAATTGAAAACATAAAGGAAAAGAAATATACTTTTGAAAAATGAAAAGACAATCAGTAATGAA